>JAVYIG010013750.1:0-45294 GCA_035222895.1 Strongylocentrotus droebachiensis
ACATACAAATACACGCACTTACGAAAACGCACGCGCACGCGCACCCTTTTGCCGTAACACACTTGAAGATTTCACCCTCTTAGCTTTTGTAATCCTTTCCTTATATGAAACGGGGCCAACCCACATCTCCAACACGCAAATGCACAGCTCACTCGTGTTTATGACGCACATAGAGACAACCACAGTCTAGATGTCAAACACAGATGCTCGTGCAAAAACACCTTTGTGAACATCGCATTTGGAATTCGTTTCCTCTATTCGATATTTATCAAGATCAATCTTGTATTCACTGCTTTTGACCTCGTTCGTGAGAATGAACTGTGGAAAACATGCAAACATCTATTGCTATTCAAGCACATTTGTATAAGAGGAAGCGAGCAACTTAAAACATCGCTCATTTTCACCTCTAGTTCCTTTTGAAAGTATAGACCAGTTTTGGAAACGCCCCCCTCTCCAAAAAAATGAAATGGAAACTCTTATTACCAATCATGTGATAGAATATGTTTTTAGTAATACGTAATGATACATATTTTGCCGGTAAACCGCCTACTAATTGATATATTTCGTAAATTATTATATATATCCGGACTGGAAAGATATCCTGTAGTCCCATATACATATTTCTGTGTACAGTGCTTGTAAATTTACCAAGACTGGGCCAAATTTCATATCATTTCGATGATTTCAGAACCTTGCAGTACATACCAATACTCTATATGCTAGATGATCAACCTTTCTGATTAATTCCTAAACGTTTCTTTCACAAGGCCCCTTCGTTCTGCAAATCAAACTCTGCTGACCGTTAAAAAAGCAAAAACAAAATACTTTGGTGATAGGTCCTTTTCATGCTCTGCTCCACGTTTGTGGAATTCTCTTCCAGCCTCCATTCGTTGCATCTCTAATATTACTTTGTTTAGATCAAAATTTAAAACCTACCTAATGGAAAATGCATATTCAACTTAGTTCTTAAATTGTTAGCTTACCTTGTTATCTTATGTTTCATAATTTCACTTTAAATTTGTTCTCTTGTCATTACTCTGTTTAGTTTTAATTGTATCAATATTGTAAAGCGCTTTGATATAAATGTTTTATGAAAAGCGCTATATAAGTAAAAGTTATTATTATTATTATTATGACGTGATTCCAAGTTTTAAACGTTAAGACAGTACGCCTCGTTGTTGTCATTGTTTTATTTCATCAAGCCCAAAAAACGAAACTAACCGGTCTACCGTTCGAATCCAGATCTTTTAATATCTTACGCATGGCTGGTTAATTATTTTGTATGCGAAACTAATATTTTTATTAATTTTTAAGGCACAGGGAAGAATAAGGAAAAACATTGGCAAACACATTTCCATGCAATTTTGACCATTACATTTTAAATGTTTGACAATCTTTCTTGGAAGAAAAAAAAATCGATTGCAATGTACTTTATGAATATTGCTTTAAACACATTTTGTTCTAAAATATATATAAGGGGAAAGGGTGCGAATTATTTACTCCAACACCCATCATCTTCATGATTCAAACAGTAAACCATGACTATCACCTGGATCCAGATATTAATTTAGGTATCACTCACCGATAGTCTACATCTTTGTTTTAACTAACCATACCCTACACAGCATATTGCACCCCCTATTCCAAGAGTTGTAATTCCCTACACCACATATCCCCCCCCCCATCCCGAAATTTGCCTTTATTTCAATAGGGGAGCATATCAAAAGAGGGAGGGGTAGGGTGACAGTACTGAACCACACCATGCACTATGTACATGTTTCAGTATTCAAATCATATATGTCACCTGAAAGCAGGTCTTTGTTTATGTAATATTTGAACGAAAGCTAAATTTGGTTTCTGAGAGCACATTATTTATCGGTTGCAAGGGATGGTATTACCATAGCAACGGGAATTACGAAAACAATTCGTGAAGAAACATATGATGAACTGCATCATTTGACAGCATACTTCCTATAAAAATAATACTATACTTCAATATATCATCTACTCATGCTATATTCTATTTTTCATTTCAATAACTATATGTTACCGTTGCTTAGTAGAATACAGCCCTTTAAAAGGAAACAAATTTCCATAATGCTCAAGATCAAAGTATCAATTTTAGAGCGCTTTTACCTTTTTTTATTAGAAAAGCAATGACCTTTGAAGGAATTTGAATATAATCTAAACCATATTATTCTATTACGCTGCCGATTTGACCGTTTCTACAGTGATTTTGTCCAGTTTGAAATAACATCATCAGCAACTTCGCCCCATCCCGTTGGACGCGCCGTGTTACCTTTTTTGTGTGAATTCGTTCACGTATAGTTTCTTTAAAAATCAAATGGTACGATTTTTGATATGTTTTAGGTATTTCTTTGTAGGATTTTGAGAAATATGAACAATTAGAGCAACTTCTAATAAAATCAACATTAATTCCCTCGTTGCCATATATATTACACTGAATCAAAATGATCACGGTCACCATCATCTAACCTTGCTCAATATTTTCATATTTCTCAATATCTTGCGAATTTATTATCTGAAACATATCAAAAATCGAATCATTGGATATTAAAGAAACTAAACATTGAAAAATTCCGTCATATCTCCCTTACAATTAATTTGTAGATCAATATGTATTAACCTTAATCTTTAAATTTTAAAAGTGGTTTCTTACTTTGACTTTAAGAGTTGATTCATTTCATTGAATATTTTTGTATATTTTTATCTAGTGGTCATGTTCTTACTTAATGAGTTACTCTGATGATAAATTTGGATTGTGCTCCGTTTGATCAAATTGTTTTTTACCCTGCATTTATAAGAATATATTTCCTCATATGTCTAGTTTCCTACACCTAGGCTTTATACATTTCGTTTGAATAACAATGTTATCAATGCAGCAAACACATACAAACACACGCACTCACGCTAATGCAAACGCACGCGCACCCTTTCGCCATCATCCACTTGAAGATTTCACCCCCTTAGCTTTTGTAATCCTTTCCTTATATTAAACGGGCCAACCAACATCTCCTCCGACACACAAATGCACAGCTCACTCGTGTTTATGACGCACATAGAGACAATCACAGTCTAGACGTCGATACAGATGCTCGTAAAAAAAACACCTTTGTAAAGATCGCATTTGGAATTCGTTTTCTCTATTCGATATGTATCAAGATCAATCTTGTATTCACTGTATTTGACCTCGTTCGTGAGAATGAACTGTGAAAAACATGCAAACTTCTATTGCTATTCAAGCACATTTGTAGAAGAGGAAGCGAGCAACTTAAAACAGCGCTCATTTTCACCTCTAGTTCCTTTTGAAGGTATAGACCAGTTTTCAAAACGCCCCCCCCCCCCCCCCCTCTCAACAAAATGAAATGGAAGCTCTTATCACCAATCATGTGAAAGAATATGTTTTTACTAATACGTGATGATACAAATTTTGCTGGGAAACCGCCTACTAATTGATACATTTGGTAAATTATTATATCTATCCAGACTGGATATCATGTAGTCCCCATATACATCTTTCTGTGTACAGTGCTTGTAACTTTACCAAGACTGGGCCAATTTTCTTATCATTTTGATGATTCCAGAACCTTGCAGCACACACCAATACTCTTTATGCTAGATGATCAACCTATCTGATCAATTCCACAACGTTTCTTTCACAATGCAATCGCATATCCAGAACCGGTCTTTACATTTAAGGATAGGAAACTGTTTTCCAGATATAAAAAAGTGACTTAAAGGGACTTTGTTACATTTTTCAGATGAGAGGAAATGGTGCTAAGGTAGTGAATTTAATGCTACATGTACAAGTAAAGATAATCTGAATGTTTGAGTGAAAACGGACCATTATTAACGATAACAATTGGGAAAAACTGATCTGTTCGCTTCCTTAATTCTGTCAACTATATTATTACAATTTAATTACATTTTAGGTGAATTCAAATCTTCGCTAAGCATTGAATTGGCTTTAAATACCATTCCAGATATTTAAGTGTTGATAGAGTCTTCAAAAGCCTGTCTGATGTCTTATTTTCACAGGAAAACGGTTGGGAAAATTCATAAATGGTTGGGAGAATTTACTATTAACCACTGTTAGAGGGTGTCGCACAGTGACACATTCAAAGAAAACTGTAAATATCTTTGTGGTTTGAGATTTTTTTTCGGGATTTTTTGCATGTAAGAGGGTTAGTAAAGTACAAGGAATATAATAAGTACCATTTCATACAAAAATTACGCAATTTCTTCATTAATCTTCAACAATGCTACCTAGTCATTTTAATCAGAATACTAAATTACGTTTCGGTCCTGGATGTTTCCGGGTTTAATAGATTAAAATTCCGAAACTCAATTTTGATTACCTTTTGTTTTTATTTTTGAAAAATGTGTGATGTCGCGCAATGATAACCAAATATGCTTAATCAGCTTTTCAATTACTTAGCACTAGTAATTTAAGTAGATAATAGCAAAGTTAATAGTCACAATGATTATTTAATATGATAATATAATGATGTGAAGCAATAGGAAGTGAGTTCAAAGCTTGTATTGGGGGGGGGGGGGGCAGTGAGATGTGTAAAGTGGGATCTTCGCCTGGGTCTCGAATGTTGGCAAAAGCGGTGAATAGGTCAATACAAGAAAGGGGATTTAGCAGGTAGTTAAACACATTTTTATCCTTCGAGAAAAATTCGTCGCTGTTTTCACGAAGTGACGGTAGTGAGGAAAATCGTAACACAAAGTGAATGCAATTTTTTTTCACTACCGTCACTTCGTGAAAACTGCGACGAATTGTGCAAAGAGAGTAGTTAAACACATTTTTATCCTTCGAGAAAGAATTTGCAAAGAGAGTAGCCTCTGCAGGCTTGATAGAACTGCTTGCCAAGAATTATGACCCAATAGGGTAGGCCCCAATGAAGGGTGCGATATGACGAATATATTTATTCTCGAAATATTCACAGACTTTTTAAAATCAATTCTTCACTTTTTTTCTTTTTTGTCTACAAACAGTGTAATTATTGCATTTTATTTCATATCTTTATCATGTCCATAGAGGATAATTGTTCATATTTACATTTACAATCTTCTGTCAAAGTCATTTCACAATAACAACATATAATTGAGAATCATAACATTTCCCACAATCGGCAAAATAATAATTATAATAATAATATCGAAAATGTATATAGCGCTGGTATACACACACAGTTTCTAAGCTCGTTACAAAACAAATGAAAATTACGTTTCATCTAAATATGTAGTAAACATCAACAAGAAACGTGAAATTGACAGTGTGCTTAATTTAGACGAAGCAAACGCCCTCACCTAACATTGTATTAACAGGAACATGATAATGAAAATGAAAATACAAACAGTAACATGAATGAAACTATAAGAATTATGTACTTTGGATAATGAATAAATTACAAGAAGTTAGGACATGTGGTTATACATTTGATACGAAGATGGGCAATTACTTTTTGTTGAACAGGTAGGTCTTATGTCTGCGTTTAAAAGTGTCAAGAGGTGGGGAATTACGGACAGAGATCGATGTGGAGATTATTCCAGAATGCCGCTGAATGTTCTTTCAATTCGCGCGCTATTCGTCAAATTTAGTTTTTCTTTTATAACTTTGCTTCAGTTTTTCGCCTGATGTTCTTCAAAATATATCTACTAAACATGCCGCTAAGTATTTATCAATTATTAAGATTTGGACTCTGATTTAGTATAAGGTCGCCCAAAATTCGTCAGATTTTGTGACGAATCGCGGTTTGCCGCTAATCCCGCTATCGCCACTTTTTCGCCGCTCAGTGACATACAATCTACAGTATCTTCATACTTTGAAATGGGTTAACTGCCTACATATCGTTATATTCCGGTAGCAAAATGCCCAAATCTATGATTCATGTTTCCTGTCTAATTTATCTGGATGATGAAATAGCATTTTACCATTACTAAAGGTAAAAAGTCTGACATTTTTCAGTTACTCGCTCCCTTTGCGAAAAAATAATAGAAACAGGATGGTTGATGTTTTAACAAGATGCCTCAGTCCCCTTGCGGAAAAAAATGCGCACGTATTCCTTTGGGATGAACCTAAACTTTGCATATGCATGAGATTAGCATAGTGGCGAGTTAGAAGGTGGCTGAAAATTCCCCGCCAAATCCCTTTTATGTTGTGATATCTTACCTTTACTCTATGAAGAAATTGCAGCTTTTCTATGATGGAAACTAAGCTTCCACGCAGCAATCCATCGTGACTTTATATGGCAGATAGTAACCTAAACTGCAAGCACAGTCCTGCAAACACAACCGAACTGTTCTCGAACCAGGCTGCAATGAGGGTGATGTCTAGGTGGCAATGCTTTGCATAAATATATGATTTGCACGCATGATGCACAAGATCAAAACAATTTTAGCACATGTAACTCGGAATAAGCTCACTATTTGTTCGTTGTTGTGACACGAAGACGAAGTAATTGAAACAAGAAATTGTGTCAGTATTGAGTGACTTACCGGCTTTTTTTCTTTTTTGGTACTAAACATACACTGTCGCTCAAAAAGTTGGAATATTTTTGTTTTACCCCAAATTATGGAATTATTTTAAGAATAATTTAAAAATAATAGATCTAGATAATAGTATACATTCTCAGATTTTATTGAATAAATGACAGTAATGAGGATTAATGCCCCACAAAAGGGCACTAATATAGCACATCGACACGGTTTTGATCCCGGGGCCTCACAGTTACGAGGCCATTGCTTTGTCACTAAACCATGACTGTACGCAGCGGGGGCTAGGGTAGGGGCAGTTTCCATAAATAAAAAATAAAAAAAAAATGCAATAAATGTTAAATAATTTATTGCATTTTACCCCGGTCCCCAATATAAACAAATCCTCTGGACGGACATGCATTATGGCTCAAGGCATTTTAAATTTATTGTATTTTTAAAAGCAATGGCCTCGTAACTGTGAGGCCTCAGGATCAAAACCGTGTCGATTTGCTATATTAGTGCACTTTTGTGGGGCATTAATCCTCATTACTGTCATTTCTGACTTAAGGGTATAGGCCCCCTAGTTGATAAGCATAGTAGCATACACATGCTTTAGCAGTCACGCAAAACACACATTGTCAAATTATTATTCAATAAATTCTGAGAATGTATACTATTATCTAGATCTATTATTTTTAAATTATCTTTAAAATAATTCCATAAATTGGGGTAAAACAAAAATATTCCAACTTTATGAGCGACAGTGTACATACATTAAGCTGTAAAGGATACATGAGCATTAATATCAATAACCCACTTGCAATGGCCAAAATTAAACTGATTGAATCTTTGCGCAGCACAAAGCGTACGACCATTCGGTACAAAAAAGTTAATGGTCTGAAAATCAGACTATTACTTACTGACTCAGTAGCACTTAAGTCGATTCGACTAGTAATAGTCGTTGTTGCCCACTTTACTTACAGACATTTTCAAGCCCCCCTCCAAATGGCGTTGAGATTTAAGCTTTTCGTTTTGTTGGCCTCCAAATGGGACAGAGTACCTTTAAGATTTGAATGACTAAAAATAAGAATATCCATATAGAAATAACATTGGATAATAACATCAACAGTAGCTTTTAATAAAGGCGGGTTCGCTGCTCCAATATCGGTCTCATATGCATGGTCAATCAAGCTGTAGGCGTGTGTAAACCTCCCACGATCAGAGGACAACTCCGCGCGTTTCGAGGACCTGGGGATCAACAGAGCAGCAGAGCCGCCTTCATTAATCAACTGGCAAATGAAAAGGAAAACCCACAAGGAAATGAAAAGGAATAGACGGATTAAATATACAAGGAGAAAGAAGGGAAATAAGAAAGAGAAATGGAAATTAATGTCGAACAATTGCATAAAACCGTGAGGATTAAACTTAGGTAAGGTATTCAAAGTCAGTTATTGATAATTTTTATATTTAGATTTGTTGACTTTATGAATTTAGATTAGAATAATAGGTTACACCCAAAAATGAGGAGGAATAGTCGTGAAAGTCCAAAATTACATGGGCAAGACATATTAAGCTTTTATTATAAGTATGACATAATCATTGTGGCTAACACCAAGTAAATAAAATTGATTGTGTAAGCCGCAAATATGTTTAAATACTGTCTCTTGTTGCTAAACTTTTACGATTTTACCTACTCTCATTATTTTAATCACATGTAAAAAATAACTTCTTCCGTCACTATTACTGCTTATTAGGACATTGGTAACCCTTCGCTAATAACCCCCGCAAACATCCCGGGACATTAACCTCCGGAAAATTACTTACTGAGACAATTACCCCTGGGCGATCACCCCTAGCACATTCGTTTTCTGACGCCCTGGCTTTCCACAAAGCCAAAAGGAAGAATAAGCAAATTCATTTGCTACCTTTAACAGAACTCAATTTTCTCTTACAAGCCAGAACAACAATAATGCATGACGCTACGCAGAACAGGAACTACAGCAGGAAAAATAAAAGAGTCGAAACAATAAAAGGGGAAAGCCACATCTTTCCACTGCGCTCGGTTAAAAGACTTTGCATGGGAAAAACAAATATATCAAGCGAACCTCGAGTTGAATAGGCCGTCATCCGAATACTTTAGTTTAGTTCAGTTGAATACGGTTTATTTCATATTTTATATTTCACGTGTCAATTTGTTAACAAGAAATATAATTGTTATAACACTACAGAGGTACATTGAATACACATAACATACATAAGATGTATGTTATGTGTAGTTACTTGTAAGTCAACATAAAGGCGATGAAAGAGCAGGAAATGAGAGACATAAATTAGTGAGAGTTTGAGCAGTACACGATTACAAATAGGAAAGATGTTAATATCGCAGGTGTCATCAGTGAAACACAAACTTCCCACACTGTGACGTATCTTGCGAGCTCCTCTCCAATTCGCTCTGTACAGAAAATTGTGTTGGCTGGGCTTCCCACAACACCCAAAAGTGAATCTAACAAAAACTATGGTTACGAACTGGAGCACAAGGAAACATTGTGTTTTGTTTGCGAATATATATATATATATATATATATATACATATCAATGGTAAAAGCGTCCATCACATGTAAATGAATAGTCACGACTATGCTGTTTTCATAACGTAAAGTGTAATACGCCTCATATTTATATACAAATAATGCATGTTAATTTGCAAGTGCATTAGTTAATACAATCAGTTTACTTGAGTGGAAAAAGACTTATATAAACGTGGCATATTTTCATATGATTTTTAAACATAAAAAAAGACAATTCCTGTTTAAATGAATGTGTAAAAAGATCATAGCTAGAGAATGTCCTCTCCTTATTGCCAGCCAAAGGATATACACACTAAATGACATGTGATGGCGCTGCCCATCGAATCAAAATGTTATGGCAGAGATAAGACAGGTCGGAGGCATCATAATTACTTACACAGGATGTTGTCATTGATCTTGACAAAGAGGGCTTCGTGAAACACGTAGTATACAATAAACTTACTGACGCTGATTTAGTCAAGAAGCTATGACGGTTTCGAGAGACGGGCCCCTTTGTTGTTTAATTACAAGCATTCAGATAAAAACCACACAACCATTATATACATGCATACACACAATGACACACACACTCACACGCACGCACATCCGCACCTAATGAAGTGGCGTCATATTGACTTCTTATCCTTCAATGTGCAATTCAGTATTAGATGTGTTGATTTGGTTCTCATGTTTATGTTGAGTGATTATATTGTGAAAGTACTGTACATTTTAAAGACATTGCTTTCAAATAATTGCTGGTGTTGTGGGCAAAACGTTTCCTGTGCAATATAATTTAGGTTGTATTAAGAGGACCGGTCTGGGACACAGGACTGGGACTGAAATAGGGTGGCGGGAATATCGACGTGACCAGATTAATTAATCTATACCTAAAGTAGGTCTATTCCTTAATTTTTTCCCCATAATTATTTTGATCATAATTAGAACGCATGCAGTTTCCCTACCATGCATGTGAACCTGACTGTCCGCGATAGTAAAGGCGTATACGTTCGCAATTCCATAACGGATGATTCCCGCCCCCAACTGGGGGTAACTTTAAGAATAACAAATAACACCTTAGGAGAGCCCCCAAACGGAAAATGACATTTCATCCGGGAAAAGCCTAGGCATTGGTTGGTGTTTTTGCTCGTTCTTAAATTGTTATTGTTATCATTTGTTTTAAATGCTTTTATCGTCAATATATGTTATCGTTTATTATTGTGTTTCTGGAATAAAGGCAATTACAAAACCAACTTGGGCGAATTTTGCTCAATCAATAGTAATCGAACATTGCAATTGACATAATCATGCAGATACTTTCATGGTGTTTGATGTGCAAGTTATACCCCAAACAATTTATGAGGGGGGGGGGGCACGATCAATAGAACAATGTAATTCAGTGTGGAAGAAAATATATTGCTGTTAATTTAATTTTCGTTTAAGGCCGATAATACAAAACAACAACGACAACCATGCGATGCTACCACGCCCGAACAGACTCAGCCCCCCCCCCCCTAAACAAAAAAGAAGATATAACATTAATGATGAAAAATATTACTAAGGCCACTTATATACTTCTATAGCCCTATCCATTGCCTTTTCAATATTCGAGCATTACAATGGCATGTTACATAATCCCGACATGACTTCTAAAGATAATACAATAGGTTTCTTATAAATCGCCTTTGACTAGAAAGTCTTAGCGGCGGTGTTTCTAGATGGGGGCGGGAGAGGGGGGGGGGGGGGGCATTTAAAGAATGTTTAGTTCTGGGGAGAGGTGAAAGATAATTGTGAGCATTATCATTGTTATTGTACAAGTGTGGACAAACATCAGAGAAATAATAACCGAAAAGCATGGCTCTTCAAATGCCTCCATATTCTAAATACGACAAGTAACAGCTTAAAAATGAGGCCCGACTTGTATGCCGCATGTCTGTGTACTGTAGTTCCATATACATCTTTCTGAGTACAGTGCTTGTTTCTTTATCTGGACTTGGCCAAATTTCTTATCATTTTGATGACTCCAGAACCTTGCAGTACACACCAATACTTTTATGCTACACTGTCAACTTTGTTCTGATCGATTCCACACCGTGTCTTTCACAGTGCAATCGCGTGACTCAAACTCAACTTTATTTTTTAAGCCCTTTCTCTTTATTGTTTCTGTTGTTGAGGTATTCCTGCTAAAATTTATTTGACTAAAAACCTTGCTAAGGAAAAATGTTGTCTTTCTGTAGTATGCAGGTCTGAAATGATCACCTCAGTATGTTTCGGTATTCCTCTCCTTTGCAATAAAGGACCAATAATGTTTATTATTGTCCGTGTCCAGAAAATGTGATGAAATGAAGATACTTTATGATTAAAGGTCAGTCATGTATAATGCCTGATTCCTGTGAATATACCTTGATATGAACTGCATACACAAAATAAGTTATTCGCCATTTTGAATTGGGGCATGTATTGTAATAGGTTTTAGATTATGCTTTTGATCTCGTGGATTTGGGGTTCTCTACTTAATTCATTGTTTGCTAGCTATGACAGCTTTGACAAGATTAATTACAGTTTGTATACGTTTTAAATTGCACTGAGAATATGAATATGCAATATTGATTCAAAACGATTAATAAAAACAATGTGAATACCAACTTTCCCATTCACCGTTTACTTTATTACTAAGCTTGATTGTATACGTTTCTTGTAACACACGATGATACAAGTGATAGTTACAGTAATGTTCTAATTTAATTTGTCATGCGTTGTATCGGCATGATAAGAAATTAACTAAGCAATCCCACATGTGAACAAGCTACAATACAGGGTATCTCTGAAAACAAAAACGCAAGCTTATATTCGTAAATTACTAAATAATCCTAAATGATTTGTATCATTAATGTATACATTACTGACAAGCTCGTTTTCCTTTCTATCATATGACAAAAAAATATGATTATTAGATGACGTATGACTGATTTAAGACAAAACGTGTCGATAATAGTTGTTTTGACAGACATATGATATGGGAATATCTATTATCAAAACTCATCATGTAAAGCGTGATACTCTCATCTTCCATTTTAATGATTTAAAAGCTAGCCTTACTACCTACCTTTCACACTTCATCAAAACAATATCTCTCAAGTTAATCATATATAGGGTTTAGAGATAGTTTACCTTGGGCGCTATAATTATGAAGGTAAGTTATATATATATATATATGTATAAGCTTTTATATTATGTGCACATTAACCAAAGGTAATTCAGGATCATTGAGTAATTTAACAATAAACTTGGGTATCCTTTTTTCAAGGACATTATGAACAAAGAAGTGTATGCATACTTTAATAAAATCGGTAATGAATACAACCAAATAATCAACAGTAAAGTACATTTTTTCTGAGTAAAATACGTGGTGATATCAATTTCGACTAAGAAACTTTAAATTAAGAAGCACATGGAACTGTATATACAGTATAATTATGGAACAACTGTAAATTCAAGAACTGCATGTATTTAAGTTTTAAAGCCTCAAATCAGAATATATTGTATCTCCTGTTGTTTTTTTCTTCATTAATTCTTCTTCAATTGTCTATATTTCGTCAACCAACGCAGGAGTACATTTATTTTTCCACGAGATTTGCCAAATTTGTTGGTCAACCGAATTTGGTGTCGCTGAAGCCACTGGCCCGTCTATGTGGTCTAGTGGATAACACATTGGCGTTTTCTGCCAATGAAACGGTTCGATTCCCGGCGGAGACAATTTGTGTTCAACCTTTGCAGAACAAATTAAAAAGAGGACAGCAATGGAGAACTTTGCAACAACAACAAAAAACAAAAACGAGAGAATAAATAAACGGGTCCTCTTGCCAAAATTTCGAGCGGCCTGTGAGGAAACATCCCGAAATTCCTGACGGCCAGTCTGCCTCTGGTACATGTATTATCCATTCACAATTATGTATATGTCTCCAAATACAAGAGTGGTTGTCATGACTTTGCATGTAAAGTTTTTAAGGAGGGTGGACATATTATATATATGATATTCAATTGCAATAGAGTGTTACGTACGGGTGTAAGTGAAATTAAAATGTATGTATTGAGTGTCAGGATTTCCCTCTAGACTTTCAAATCTCGAACAATTTCAAGGAGAAGACATCAAAAAAGGACACGTACTCCTAGACTACCACTTCTGGACTATACTAACCTAAAAAGTATTCATCAAATTATTCCTAATATAAGCCTATCTCAGCATAAAACACCGCGAATGAAAATTTTTTGTCTTTCTGTAGTATACAGGTCTGAAATGATCACCCCAGTATGTGTCGGAATTCCTCTCCTCTGCAATAAAGGACCAATAATGTTTATTGTTTTCCGTTCCAGAAAATGTGATGAAATGAAGATACTTAATGATTCAAGGTCAGTCAAGTATAATGCCTGATTCCTGTGAATATACCTTGATATGAACTGCATTCACAGAATAAGGGATTCGCCATTTTGAATTAGAGTTTGTGTTGTGATTGGTTTTATATTATGCTATTGTTCTCGTGGATTAGGGGTTCTCTTGTTAATTCATGTTTTGCTAGCTTTGACAGCTTTGACAAGATTAATTGCGGTTTGTATACTTTTTTAAATTGCAATGGGAATATGAATATGTAATATTGACTCAAAACGATTAATAAAAACAATGTGAATACCAATTGTCCCCTTCACCGTTTACTTTATTACTAAGCTTGATTGTATACGTTTCTTGTTGCGCATGATGATACAAGTGATAGTTACAGTAATGTTCTAATCTAATTTTTCATGCGTTGTATCGGCATGATAAGAAATTGACTAAGCAATCCCACATTTGAACGAGCTACAATACATGGTGTCTCTGAAAAAAGAAACGCAAGCTTAAATTCGTAAATTACTAAATAATCCTCAATTATTTGTATCATTAATGTATACATTACTGACAAGCTCTTTTTCCTTGATATCATATGACAAAAATAATATGATCACTAGATCACATATGACTGATTTCAGACAAAAGGTGTCGATAATACTTGTTTTGAAAGTCATATGATTTGGGAATATCAATTATCAAAACTCATCATGTAAAGTGTGATATTCCCATCTTCCATTTTAATATTTTAAAGGCTAGCCTTAATACCTAACTTTCACACTTCATTAAAACAATATTTCTCGGGTTAATCATGTATAGGATTTAGAGACAATTTACCTTGGGCGCTATATGAAAGTAAGTTATATATATTTATTTATAAACTTTTATATTATGTGCACATTACACCAAAGGTAATTCAGGATTATTGAGTAATTTAACGATAAACTTGTGTCTCCTTTTTTTAGGGACATTATGAACAATGAAGATTATGCATACTTAATAAAATCGGTAATGAATACAACCAAATAATCAACAGTATTAAAAGTACATTTTTCTGAGTAAAATATGTGGTAATATCAATTTCGATTAAGAAACTTTAAATTAAGAAGCACATGGAACTATAAGGAAAGTATAATTATAGAACAACAATGTACATTTAAGAACTGCATGTATTTAACGTTTAAAGCCTCAAATCAGAATATATTGTATCTCCTACGGTTTTTTCATTATTTCTTCTTCAATCGTCTATATTTCCTCAACAAACGCAGGAGTACATATATTTGTCCACGAGATTTGCCTAATATGTTGGTCAACTGAATTTGGTGTCGCTGAAGCCACTGGCCCGTCTATGTGGTCTAGTAGATAACGCATTGGCGTTCTCTGCCAATGAGACGGTTCGATTCCCGGCGGAAACCATTTTTGTTCAACCTTTGCAGAACAAATTAAAAAGAGGACAGCAATGGAGAACTTTGCTTCAAGCTACACAACCGTCATTGTCTTATTTCCTTTCACATTATATTTATATATATAAATCGTGCTATGACTAAAAATGACTAAAAGTAATTGAACAAACAAATCATCGTCCCATCATCATCATCATCATCATCATTATCCTTTTTTTTTAAAGGGAATTGCCTTTCCTCTGAGTAATACACCACAAAGTATCATCTAAAAACAATCTTCTGATCATGACTACTCCAATAAGATACATATACATTGTACAGATGTAATTTCGTCCTTGAAATAAAAAATTATGAACAAATGAAAATATGCTGCGAGAAGGCGGATGGGGAGGGGTTCTGTGTGGTCTAGTGGTTAAGGCATTGGCGTTCTTAGCCAGTGACCCGGTTCGATTCCCGGCGGAGACAATCTTTTGCAACCTTTGCACACACACAAAATCAAAAAAGAGGACAGCAATGGAGAAATTTGCTTTAAGCTACACAACCATCACTGTCTATTTTTCTTTCGCATTACATATATATATATATATATATATTATGTCATGACTAAAAAAAGACTAAAATGAATTGAACAAAAATCATCGTACCATCATTATCATCATTGTATACGTTCATGAATATTCATGTTTTTGCTTACCTCGGCAAAATGTTTGCTTTTACTAAATTGAAAAATTACGGTGGGGGGTTGGATGAAATGGACAAAATGAAATAGGCAGAAGTGATCTATGATAATTCATGCTTTTTATGTTTCGTGTGCTCGACCTATAATCTTCAAATCGCTTGGAAAACTGAGTCCAAAGTTAGACTTGTTTCACATGTGTATTATAGGCAATGACGAGCTTGCAACCTATTTTGAAAAATTACGGTGGGTGAACTTTCAAAAGTCAATGAAACATGAGGGCTCTAATCAAAGAGCTAGTGATAACGAACGTCGGGGTGGATGTGCTTTTAAAAAACGTCCATAGGCTAACATGTTAGGCTGCTGGCTCTGACCATGCTCTGACGATAGGGGGCGTTGTGAAATGAGACTAAACGGAGCAATATGCGGCATCTATTAGAAATAAAAAGGGACATTTATCTGAAGTAAAAGGGGACATCTTTCCTATGTTAAAAAAGAGTCCCTTTACGGGTACTAGAATGGGGGGGGGGGGGGGTGTGCCCCTGCAACCCCTGCCCCCGGCTCTGTTCTCCAGTCTATCACTTTGTGTTTCTCTGTCTGTATGCCTGTCTCTCTTCCCCTTTCTTCCTCCTCTCACACCCTCTCTCCGTTCTCCCCTTCATTCTCTATCTCGCTCCTTAGGCTTCCTGAAATATCGCTGAACTTCAAACAACTCCCTTTCAAAGAGAGGTCTTTATTGTATATACTACAGATAGATTATGTTGAAACAATGCAGTAACATTAAGACAATTTTCTACAACCTTTCGTTTCATTGCAAAAAGTCATGCCATAAAACACAAAAAACATGTATTTAGAAAATGTTTACATAACAAAATATAAAGAGCTCGGTTTGAAAAGGTACTACATCCACTCTTTATCAAATATTCCTCTGTACGGCCAATCATTATGGTTACCACACGGATAATTTTTTCCGGTTGAGGACCGGGGGAAAATGCAAATAATTATTGATAATTGAATGCATTTTATTTTTGAATTTGTTGGTATTTGAGGGGCCTGCCCCCTACCCTAGCCCCCGCTGCGTCTAGTCATGATTCAGTGGCAGAGCAATGGCCTCGCTACTGTAAGGCCACAGGATCAAATCCGTGTCGATGTGCTATATGAGGGCCCTTTTGTGAGGCATTAATCCTCATTACTGTCAGTTATAAGTTAAGGACGTAGGTCCCCTAGTTGATAAATATAGTAGCATACACATGCTTAAACAGTCACGCAAAACAAACAATCGCAACTTGTATCCAATACAATTTGAGAATGTATATCTTTTATCTTTATCTAGGAATAAATCATTTTCAAAATCACTCCATAAATTGGGGTAAGAAAAATTATTTCACCTTTATGACCAACAGTGTACTTCTTTGATGTTTACATATTGTGCATTCTATATATTTTTCAGGACTCACATTCATTATGTGCCTAAACATCTCCTGCTCATATGGTAATATATACATGTTGACCTGGGCGCTGTATTACAAAGAGTTGATATTAATCGCAACTTATTTGTGATTGGTTTCAATCACAACTATGTACATAAGAGATGGGAGACTGCAGACTTGTGATTGATTTAGGGTCTTGATATTGATTCGGATCAATATCAACTCTTTGTAAGACGGGGCCCTGGATTGCATTATCTAAATCTATTAACTAACTTCTAATTCTACTATCTAATTATTAACTAAACATCCACCTCTGCAACATAGAATGCTTTCACGTTAATTTCATTATGCATCGTCTATGTCTTTATTCAAAACTTATTTTCATATTTTATCGTTCAAATCTTAGCACATTATCGTTGACCTATTAATCAACTTGAATTCCACTACTTAGTAGTCGTAATAGTAGAATTATTTATACTAATACTACTACTATTAATAACAATAATACAATTATCGAAAATAATATCGCTAGTGATATTCGTTTGTCTCGCAATGTGGTCAATAAGGAATCTAAAAGATCACGACGTTTCGTATGCTACTGCGATACTTCGTCAGGTGATAAAAACTAATGTAAGCAAGGGTCTTTTATACTTTACGGGAGGACCGGCGGAGAGGTCTATAATTCGATCGATAATTGGAACAATAACGCACAATGTCTATTGGTCGACGCACATGGTGATAGACCAATCACCAAGGCCGCTGGTTCGGCCGCTGGTTCGGCTGATGCACCAGGCCTATTGGCCGACGCATACGGTACTCAACCAATCAACGGAGGTGCTGGCTCGGGCCGTCTGCTGAATGGAATCGACCGTTGTTGGCTGGAAGGACGGCGAGTGTCATGGCGGCGTGTCCACTAATGTGGTAATAAATCTTTCCACCACCAATAACAGACAATTACACTACTAATAACCAATACAGACAGAAGTAGAATATAACATTGTACATTGTCCTACTGATATATCAAAACAAAATTAACAAAATGGAATATGCTTTCTTACTTTATGGCATACGTGTATGTACATGACTTTTTCCTCTATTTGCAACTGCATCATACATTTTCATGTCCTTGAACAATAGAATTACTATAACCTCTCGTTACGTTTGCAGACAGAGGAAACTTATAGGCCTCCCAAGAAACAATAATAGTCATTAGTTTAATTAGTGTCAGTGTTAGGGTTAGGGTCAGGGTAATATACCAGTTGTATGGTGTCCTGTTAATGTAACATTTAGGGTTATATATAGATGTCCTATTAATACAACATGTAATGTTGGGGCCTCTTTACTTTTTGGTGCATTGTGTCGATGTCATGTTTAATATGTTTTCCAATTTCTCACCGATTTTGAATGTAATTATATCCTATTTCAATGTCATGCTTTTGATGTCTTTTTATACATGATTTTGATGTAAACGCAATATGTAAAATCCCACAATGAATTTCCATGTCATTATTGGACGAAATAGAATTGAATTGAATTGAATATATATATCCATTCAAAGAAACTAATCCCATACCCTGACTTTCATGTATTGGTGGGACCTATGGTCTGCATCTATTGATTGGATTTGATTTATTTACCAACAACAGCAAGACATGTCATACAATGATTTTACATATACAAGATGAGAAACTATTGGTTGGTAAAAGGGGGCAGATAATAGCACATGTGCTAGTCGAGCCCAGGGGCGTACGCAGGGGGGTGGTTTTGGGGGTTCAAACCCCCCCCTTTGGTATTTTTGTGTATGTAAACCCCCCTAAAACCCCCCCCCCCCCTTTGGTTTTTTTTTTTTTTTTTTTTTTTATTAAACAAAAAAAAAAAAATATATATATATCCACGGCTAACCTAAATAAGGTGACCTTACCCCCCCCCCCCCCCAACGAAGAAAAATGTCAAATTTTGAAATTTCGAGACCAAAAAAAAAAAAAAAAAGTGTCCGCTTACCACCCCCCCCCCCCCCCCCCCCCCCCCCCCCCCCCCCCCCCTCAGCATAGTTTTTTCTTCCAGTCATTAAGATAAACTTCAATATCTCACGATCAGTTTTAAATCATGGTTTCATCTTCACAGAATTAATAATTAATACATGGACTTACATAATTCTGTGTTAAATTAAGACAAATTTTGTCTCCCAAAATTATAAAATCTTGTTTTTCTTGATAACTCTAAATCATTGTGATGGCATTGGATCTTTTTTCTTCTCATATATTCAAATTTTAATCAGCACATTAAGACTGTATTTAATGTTTCATTATAGTCCTACTGTTTAAATGCCTGGCACGTTGACATAATCTTTCTCTATTGCGTCATTCAATTCTTCGTAGTTGGCTCCTTGATCAAGTTTCAGGGTATGAGGGTCGGTAGGACGTTGCACCCAAACTATGGAACAATATACCATTAGAAATAAGACAATCATCATCAGTTGAAATATTTAAGAAGAAACTTTAGCACCATTTGTTTATGTCGTAGTTTTAATATTGTATAATTATGTCGTAGTTTTTATAGTGTATAAATATGTCGTAGTTTTAATATTGTATAATTATTTTGATGTTGTACAAGAGCGCCTTGAGCAGTCTTTTAGAATGGATATGTGCGCTTTATAAGTTGACATTATTATTATTATTATTAAGAGTCTAAGCATCACTATTCAGATCCAGGTAGGTATGAGGGTCGGCAATATCATCGTCGCCGTGCGCATCGGTATTTAAATCTTGGTAGGTATGAGGGTCGGCAATATCATCGTAGCCCTGCGCATCGGTATTTAAATCTTGGTTGGTATTAGGGTCGGCAATATCATCGTAGCCCTGAGCAACGGTATTAAAATCTAGGTAGGTATGAGGGTCGGCAATATAATCGTAGCCCTGATCATCGGTATTAATATCTTTGTAGGGATGAGGACCGGTAGGAATCTCGTAGCCCTGAGCATCACTATTCAGATCATGGTAAGTATGATCTTCGAAGGTATGGACGTCTGTCTGTGACTGATCAAATACAGGGTTCTCATACTGCGGAGACGAATCGGACTCCTTCCCTCTAGACTTAGCAGAGGCTGATTCATTGCTGAAAGTTAATGATATGAAAGCAAAGATAAATTTCATTGATGAAATGCATAATTAAAGGAATTATCAAGTCTCAATAAATAGATATATAGAAAAACACGTGGGAATTGGTATGGTACTTTTAAAATGCATGTCATTAACATAATAATCCTTTCAAGTGGGTTGCCAGGTCATTTTAATAGCGTTATGCTTTAGAATATCTAAATTAGGGTACCAATAAATAGGTACAAATTAACTCTTGTAAACATGACAATTAATATGTGGGAATTAGTATAAAATGGTACTTCTAAAGTACATGTCAGTAACATCATAAGTCTTTCAAACTGGTTGCCCTAACATTTCGAAAACGTTTTGCTTTATAATATTTACATTGAATAGCAATTTAAAAAATGAAGAAAGTAATTAAATAACTTTATAACATTAAGAAAATACTTCAGCTTGTATTATCATGCCCATACGGCCATGGGGAAATACGATGAGAATGGACTGATGAGAGGGACAAGTAAGGTACAAGGTATCTTTCTAACCTTCTTCGCTTGTAAAAGATGATGATGAGCACTATAACGATAACAATCACAACAATAGCACCAACAGCGCTTCCTACGACAGTTGAATTTGATTTGGGTGGAGAAGAGACACTCGTTGACGAAGATGGTGTGGAAACTAGGATGGTAGTGAAAAGAAAAGACAGGCGTTAGAAATACCAAGGTAGCATCAGAGTTGATAGATAAATGATAAATGAATCAGGTACAGTCAAACCAGCTCTAGTTAGGTGGTCTGTCAACGACAGATCACCTATTGTTTTCGTCAGAATTTTCTTTCTTCTTTATTTATTATTAGGTGGTCTGTCTTTTTTTGTTGTTGTTGTTGATAGGTTAATAAGCTGTAACGTTCAATGTGTTGTGTAATCAAATGTTCATTTTCACTGGTGTGTGAATAATTTGTCAAATCAATGTGCTGTGAAGTGACCAAAAAATAAAAAAGACAATTTCAATACAAAAAAAAAAAAAAGGTGGTCTGTCGTTTTCGACAGATCACCTATTGTTTTCGTCAGAATTTTCTTTCTTTTTTATTATTAGGTTGTCTGTCGTTTTCGACAGATCACCTATTGTTTTCGTCAGAATTTTCTTTCTTCTTTATTTATTATTAGGTGGTCTGTCGTTTTCGACAGATCACCTATTGTTTTCGTCAGAATTTTCTTTCTTTCTTATTATTAGGTGGTCTGTCGTTTTCGACAGATCACCTATTGTTTTCGTCAGAATTTTCTTTCTTTCTTATTCTTTATTTGTATTTCTTCCCGTTTTTTGTTCCTAGGATAACTCAAGATTAGTTGTGTTAATTTCTTTCAATTTTGACACAATCATAGGTCATTGTCATGAGACGTGACATGAACATTTTCAAGGTCATCAGGTTATCGTGACGTCATCCAAGCGCCATTTTGTGAAATCACATTATCCATCATATCTTCATGATGCATCAGCAAAGGTCATTCATATTCATATCACATATACTTTAGGTCAAGGGTCAACAGGTCATGTCATCAAAGGTCACATAAAGGTCATGACGCGCGCGTACGCGTGCGTCAACATTTTACAATGCTCAAAACTAACTAACTATTAAAGGAGAGTACGAATCAGGTCATTTTAAGCATTTCAAAATTGTCCGTCCGTACGTGTCCCCCGCGCGTTGCGCGCGCTTATAGCGCGCGGAAAAGGTCAAATTCAAATTTGTTACATGATTTAGATTCCTCTTACTGTAAATGACAATTTACATTAATTTCAGTCACCCTTGACCTTTCAAAAGGCCGTGAGCGCGCGTCAAAGCTCAAAATCCGCGAGTGCTGCTATGGGCAATATAGTAGACAACGATTTAAAATGGTTTATTGACAGGCTGACAAAATGTAGGTCAAGAGGTTGTTTACATTTTTGAGGGAAATTCACGCGCTAGGAAATGTAATACTTTGTATTACATTGGAAGGAAATGTACAAGCGTATGTACGCTTATCAAGCAAGCGCGGAAAATACCGCCAGCAAATTAAAAATAGCACGAAGGGGCTTTCATTCTAGTTATGGCTTTCATTTTGAATGGACAAGAAGAAAAATTTACGGAGTCTAAAACATTATTAGAGGATTTGGATTAATACTAACGTTAGCACTGCACTGGAATAATTAGTTGGATATATAACGCTGAATTATTTCTTCTCGTGAGCGACCAGCGGGATTATACTCGGGTTTTGGGCTGGCCTTTATCGTTGGGCCTGATTAGAAAGGAGAGTCCATATCATTATCAACTTGAACTGTTAGTGTTAGTGGCCTTGTTTGCATCTCTACTGGCAGGAGTACGTTGGCGATCATGCCAAAAGCGAAGAAGAAATCCGTGGCCGGGAGGAAGAGGGGTGGTGAGACGGCGCCCAGGGTAACGTTACCTCCAAGTCAGGCGGAGAATCCGAGAGCGGATGCAGCGTTACCCCCAAGTCAGGCGAGGAAAAGTCCGAGGGCAAGGGCGAAGGCAACGTCAACGCCTGTCGGAGTGGGCCCCAGCGGCGCCGACGATCAGGGCGGTGAGTGCAACCCTAACATCATTTGTAGATCTAGAGCTAGTGGCAATGATGTACCTGATACCAGTACTGGTAGGCGCGCGGCCATATCATGGCCGGAGATTATCGCTCGAGAGTCGGTGCCCTCTGAAAGGGAGCAATCGGAGATTTCATTGCAGGCTCAATCGGTTGGGCAGGCTTCATGCGAGGGTAATATGGCGGAGCGGAGTGCCCCCCAGTACCCCCTTCCGTGGTGGGGTCACCGGTGCCGTTTATGAGCGCGGCTGATCCGTTGGGTTCCGAAGTGGCAATGTCGCTCAAGGAGAGAATTTGGAGGAGTGAATTTATTGATTTAGCCTTGCTTCTCAAACAGAATGCTTATGCACGGAGTGATAGTGGGGCATCCCAAGAGCTAGGTGAAGCCGTATTTAGTCTGCGGCAGTCTGAATCTGGGCTCGGGTTGCAATTCCAACCTCGGGCAAAGAATAAAGGCATATTTCGGTGGAGCATTGGACATCCGTGTTCCTGGTGTTTGTGTCTATTTATTTGGAGAAGTACATCGAGCGAAGCAGAGAGCTCATCAAATATATGGATTTGATTAGACACGCTTCTAGAGCATTTGGGGGCCTTGGGTGGAGAGAGTATGACATACAGTTTAGGCTAAAGCAAGCGCGACTGCCCGGGCGATCTTGGGCAAGCGTGGATGCTGAATTGTGGTTGATGGTGGTTGCGTCCCATGGGCCTCGCTCCTCCTCCTTTCGTCAGCAGTACAGCGGAACGTACGGTGCGAGGAGATCTTTCTCCCCGAGTAGCAGGGGACTTGGAGGCGCAGTCGCACCTTCCCGGGGGGTGTGTTTTGACTACAATAGAGGCAAGTGCACACGGGGACAAAACTGCAGATTCGGGCACAAATGTTCCCGCTGCCAAGCGACGGGTCATGGTGCGAAGCAATGTAGCCAGAGCCGACCCGGTGCCGGTACCTCATCTGGACATTAGGGCAACTGTTTTGCTTGAAATTGCACCGACGCCAGTTAAATTGGCAAAGATGATACCCATGTTAGCCTCCTATCCTAACCGGGAGCATGCACAGCGTTTAATCAAGGGATTTAAATTTGGTTTTTCTTTGCATTTTGATGGGACAAGGATTCCATTAACGGTAAGAAATCTGAAATCGGCATTTAGTCACAGACGTGTTCTACAGGAGAAATTGAGGAAAGAAGAATCATGGGGCCGTTTGCGGTTCCTCCTTTTGAGAATATGAGGTGTTCACCGGTAGGGCTAGTGCCCAGGAAGTCTCCGGGGGAGTTCCGTATGATTCAGCACCTCTCCGCTCCCAAAGGTCTTTCGGTTAATGACGGCATTCCGGAAGATCAGTGTACGGTAACGTATTCGTCATTTGATTCCGCAGTCGACATTGTTGCTCGGTTAGGTAAAGGGGCTCTTATGGGTAAGACGGACATCAAGTCGGCCTTCCGGCTTTTACCGGTTCGTCCGGAAGATTTTGAACTGCTCGGGATGTGCGTAGATGGGCTTTACTATTTTGACCGTTGTTTGCCAATGGGCTGTTCCGTTTCTTGTTCTACTTTTGAATGTTTTAGCACTTTTTTGGAATTTTGCACCCGCAAAGTAGCGGAGTCACAGAATATTGTACATTATTTGGATGATTACTTTTTTGCTGGTAGAGCAGATTCAGAAGAATGCAAGCGTGCAATGGCTTCTTTCGAGGTGATTTGCGAGCGGTTTGGCGTGCCCATAGCACAGGAGAAGACAGAGGGCCCGGTCACAAATTAAAGTTATCTTATCTGGGGCTGGAAATTGATAGCGTTGCTCGTGAAATTCGGGTCCCGGAAGACAAAATTGCAGATTTGGTTAAGAAGCTAAATTGGGCCTTGCAGCGGGAAAAGATATCTCTAAAGGGTATACAGTCGATCATTGGGAGCCTAAATTTCGTATGTAAAGCAATTGCTCCGGGTCGAGCATTCCTGAGAAGGCTTATAGATTTAACTCGGAAGGTGGATCGACCTTATCACATGATCAGGTTGACGAGGGGCGCAAAGTCTGACATGCGAGTTTGGCTCGAGTTTCTAGCACATTTTAATGGGCAAGTCTTCTTCCGGGCACCGGGCTGGTGCGGCAGCGATGACATACAGTTTTTTACTGACGCGGCTGCCGGCATTGGATTCGATATTTATTTCGGGGGCAGGTGGGCGCAGGCTGCCTGGCCCCCGGGCTTCCAAGCAGCTAGCAGATCGATAGCCCTGTTAGAATTGTTCCCCATCTGGGTTGGTCTTGAGCTATGGGGCACTCCCCATAACTCAGGAACAAGAAAATTTGGTTTAACCCGTTCCTTCCGGGAACCTGGTATACCAGGCTCCCGTGGAGCCGACTCACAGACGGGAACCTGTTATACCAGGTTCCCATAATAGGCAGGTAGATGACGTCTTTACAAGCCTAAAATTGCCTTTTCCTGCCAGTAATTCACTAAACTAGTGGATTTGAGGGTTTATCCAAAGTATATGCTATCATTATCCATTACTCCTGTTTTGTTTACTTTAATATTATTCATTATAATTGTACTTTTTCATAAGCATGTCGAGTTTTCTCTCACATGAAATTCGTACAGCAGCATATGGAGCTCCGCGATGTCTGTCCCACAGATATTGACTTTCGCTGAGACCTTCCATGCACAGAATACCAATACTGCTGGTATTTCAATTGGGAGCAGCGCAAAGCCAAAGCCTAACGGCACGCGGCACGCGCGGAACAATGCACTTCACTGCACATGAAAGGAAAATCCAAAGGTCAGCTTTCTATTGTCAACAACAACAAGCAGTATTATAAGTCTAAAGCAAGATCGCGAGGTTGTACTCGATTTAGTCTCCGAAAACGAGTTTTGATCAGGTGCATGTTGGATTTATTATTATGATATTTTGTATCACCAACCCCCCCCCCCCCCCCCCTCAAAGCTCAGATTTATTATTTAGTTTGTCTCTTTTTTTTTTTGTATATATTTTCTGGCTAAAGTATGATGTCCGACGTATAGTAACGTCAATATAGCATAATAAACATTTTTGCATAGCAGTTTGATGCAACAGAGATTTGCATTCAAAAGTTTTTGCTTTTATAAGTATTGGACAGTAATATTCTTCTCATTTTTACTTTATCAGCCGCTCACTCTCTGTAGCGTTCCCTATACTATTATTTGAGAGGGGGGGGGGGGGGTATATGTGAGAGGAGAGATAAATTATTTGAGAAAGAGGGGGAGATAGAAAGTTATCTCCGATCCCCCCCCTTCCAGCTCTGATTATTTTTCTTTTGTGTACGTCTCTTTTTTGTTTGATTAAGTATAATGTCTGACGTATAACATCAGGGATATGTTATAATAATTAATCTCAAGGAAGGGATGATACCGGCATGCAAGTAAATGGCGGAATAGTAGACAACATTATGAAAGATGAAGATGGAAAACGACGTAGAAAGAGAGAGAGAGAGACAGCGAGAGAGAGAGAGAGACAGCGAGAGGGAGAGAGAGAGAGAGAAAGGGGGGAGGGTGGGCGGGGGCAGGATAGATAGAAAGTTTGACGTAGTTTGTTCTGTATTTATTATTATGATATTTTTCTCACCGACTACCCCCCCCCCCCCCCCACACAACACACACCTCAGATTTTTTCTTTAGTTTTTCTCTTTTTTGTTTCTCTATCTTTTGGCTAGAGCACAATGTCCGACGGATAATAGTACCGTCAATATAGCATCATAAAAAATTGTTTATATCAGTTTGATGCAACAGAGATTTACATTCAAAGTTTTTATTTAGTATAAATATTGTACAGTAATATTCTTCTCATTTAAATAATAATAATAGCAATAATAATAATAATGGTACTACAACATGAAAATGGAAACGAAGTCAAGCAGACAACAAACATACATGCAGAACAAGAGCAAGAAAACACAATGGGATTTCAAGTTCACATTAACGCATGTTCTTTGGAATACAAAATGCTGCCCAGTCCTCTTTTCTTATTTTGTCCACAGAACAAATATGGATGGTAGGCGACTCTATCGTTTTCTGGGCCCATCGCAGGGCGGAGCGGACTGGCTGCGCCGATATGGGTTTGGGGACGGTCATCCATTGGGCTGGAAAGCGGGGCCTTCGCTTGGACCAAACAAACGCATGGCTAGAGTCGATTACCAGTGGCCTGACGAAGCCGACCGTTTTAGTGTTACACGTGGGCACGAATGACATAGTGGGATGTTCGAAGAGGGCGATGGCGAATGCGGTGAACAGATTAATCACATCGAACACTGAGACGACAATAATATGGTCTGACATCCTAGAACGGGTAGAATATAAATGCTGTAGTCCGGAAGAGCAGGGAAAATTAGACGATAGAAGGAGGGCCACGAACCGATACGCTCGCGCCTTAATTGGCCGGCAGGAATGGGGGAAAGGCCATTCCACACCCCGACATAAGGCATAAGGATAGGGCTTTATATAGGCCGGACGGATTGCATCTCTCCAGTGAGGGTCTGGACAGGTTTATCACTGACCTGAAGGAGGGCCTGTCCTATCTCGATTCATCCAAGTAGTTACACGATGATAATGTTACAAAACACGTTGTTTGTTCTTATATTTCAATGTTCTTATAGTTCAGTGTTCTTATATTTCAGCGTTCTTATATTTCAATGTTTAAGTCTGTTCGGGTAGCAAAGTAAATCCCGCAAAAAAGTTTGAGTCCGGCACTGCAAGATCATGTTTGTTGTTGGGATAAGAGTGCCTTATTTTGGGAGTAACGGTTTAGTCACTTCTTTGAGGGGAATGAATTAGGCATAATGATGTGCCGGTGTTGTAGAGATAAGTTTATTACGGTACTCTGTAGTCTGTTATAGGGTTATAAATTAGCTTAAGGGCGAAAAAGTACATGCCTGTACATGTACATTGGCTAATTTGGCCAATTGAAATGTTAATTCCACCAAAGTGTAAATAGTTAAACATAGATATTCCCTTAGTGCACAAAAATCGTTTGATGACAACGTTGTGATTTGGCGGCCGATCATATATAAATATATTCTCGTTTGGCGGTAACTTGTCAAATTATGCCTCCAAATCACTAATCACATGGTACTGATAAGTTTATTGATCAATAATTGTCATCCGATAATTTTCGACCCCACTCAATTTTTACATGCGAGGGGGTTGCCAATGTATATTCAGTCGAATTTGTTTGCATGTCAATTCTTAGTTTTCCGGCCCCCATTCGATTTGAATGCGGGGGGACCTAGTTGTACCTACACATTTTCAAACTCAGGGTGTCACGCTTTAATCTTAGGCATCATCCGATTTTACAGGCGGAGAGGCTGGTATATATATACATCTATATTCTATAACTTTAGGCATCACTCGATTTTATAGGCGGGGGGCTGATATAATGACTTAATGTATATAAGTTTAGCCTAGGCATCACTCGATTTCATAGGCGGGGGCCTAGCATTTGAAAGCATTTTTTATGATTCAATATATCTGTGTTATTTTGTTATGACACCCAGAAAATCAAAATGTGCAAAATAAGCGTCCATCTCAAAATGTTAATAAAGCCACGACATAAACGCAAATTTGGTTGTTTGTTATTTTTGTTAGCCGTGAATAATAAAATTTAAAGAGTAGACAACGATTTAAAATGGTTTATTGACAGGCTGACAAAATGTAGGTCAAGAGGTTGTTTACATTTTTGAGGGAAATTCACGCGCTAGGAAATGTAATACTTTGTATTACATTGGAAGGAAATGTACACGCACAAAACTGAGGTGCTAAATGTTGGGTGCTGAGTGAGATTCTACACTTGAACAGGCGCGGATCTACGGGGGGGGGGGGGTTTAGGGGGTTTAAACCCCCCCCCCTTGGGCGGCCCAGAAAAAAAGAAAAAAAAAAGGGAAAAAAAAGAAAAAAAGAAAGAAAAAAGAACGCACGCTGGAGAGAAACCCTTTCAAGTGCAAATATTGTGAGAAGATATTCAACTCATCTGGTAACTTAACCAAACACATGATAACTCTGGATATAACTGTGTATTAAACTGTTACTTGATTTAAAAAGACGTTATCATGCACTGCTTTTTATGGTCTCCATTGTGTTAATAGATGCCAGGAAAACATCACTTACGGGGTTCAAATAAACACCCCCAAAAAAATCGGCTCGCCGCTTCGCGGCTCGTGGACGATGCTCCGCATCGTCATTATTTTGGTCAACCCCCCCCCTTAGCAAAAAGCTACATCCGCCCCTGTTGAAGTGCCAAAATCAGCACTTGACGGGTTAACTTTAACAAGGAAACCGAAACGTGCTGAATATTTGAGTGCAGAAAACGAGTGCTATAACAATATGCAGCACTTAACATCGAGTGCTGACTGCATAACCTGATCTGATTGGTCGGTTAGTATAATAGCTGTTACCTTGTGAATATTTGTTTTTGAATCAAATTCAGCTAAGAGATTCTTACATTCTTCATTCTCCAGGTCAATACCCAAGGCCTCAAAAGTCTGAATAACTTTGCTCCTTAAACTGTCAACAACATCAGTATTCAAAGCTGTTGCAGCAGATAACACTCTGTTTGTCATAGCATGGGTCATGTTGGTGTTTGATAAAAGAGAACCAATGAAAAATGCAGCTGGTCTTGTACTGTCATTATGCATTGCTCCATCTTGTTCTTGTAGTAGGCCTATCCTATCATCATCATCATCAAATGCATCATCTGCTGCAGGATTATGCACTTCACCAACAGCAACACCCAAATCAGCATCAACTAGACCCTCCATACCCTGTACAACTTCAGGTTCAGGTTCTTTTTGTGGATGTTGGTTTAATAAATGTTTCCTGTAAGAGTTGAAAGTGGTAAATGACGAAGGACATCCACCTTGACCACATACCAAATGTAGATGGGGCATGTCAAACAACGCATGAGTTAGCACTTGCACAAGGGCTATTCTGCTAGCACCCAAAAGAGAGCAAAACTTGGCACTTTAAGTGCACAACAGTCAGCTCCTTTGGGTGCTAGCAAAGTAGCCCGGGTGCAAGTGCTAACTCAGCACTTCGAGTGCAGTCACTATGCGAGCTCCTAAAAAATCTAAAATTGAATCTTTAAGTGCTAAATTTAGCACAACAGTCAGCTCCTTTGGGTGCTAGCAAAGTAGCCCGGGTGCAAGTGCTAACTCAGCACTTCGAGTGCAGTCACTATGCGAGCTCCTTAAAAGTGCTAAAATTGAATCTTTAAGTGCTAAATTTAGCACTTTTTTTTTTGAGTGTACAAGCGTATGTACGCTTATCAAGCAAGCGCGGAAAATACCGCCAGCAAATTAAAAATAGCACGAAGGGGCTTTCATTCTAGTTATGGCTTTCATTTTGAATGGACAAGAAGAACAATTTACGGAGTCTAAAACATTCCCACCACCTCCCCATTATCTCCACCAATAAAAGTATTTTTAGTATATTAGTGGCATAAATTAAGTATTGCTTGGTGGTTCGAAGTAGCCAAGGTATACTTATTAGTACGGAAAGGATTTAGGGTTTCAGGTATGAAAGGTACGGATAGGGTTTATGTAATAAATTGGTGAGTGTTTTATGAAGTTAATGCAGAGCCGAAGGCATTTGGCCTGGTCGCACATCAATTTAAAGAATAATAATGATGAGCGTCGTGCACAAAGAAAGTGGGCCGTAGGGGAATTTTCCCATTGGGTTTCGCCCCTACCCGGTTTTGTATGGGTATATGCCGTGTTTATTGTGAATTTGTATTTCTTTTTCTTTTTCCAGAGAGATTATGTTACATAATAGTTCCACGATATTGTTTAAGTTTATTGATCAATACTTGTCATCCGATAATTTTCGACCCCACTCAATTTTTACATGCGAGGGGGTTGCCAATGTATATTCAGTCGAATTTGTTTGCATGTCAATTCTTAGTTTTCCGGCCCCCATTCGATTTGAATGCGGGGGGACCTAGTTGTACCTACACATTTTCAAACTCAGGGTGTCACGCTTTAATCTTAGGCATCATCCGATCTAACAGGCGGAGAGGCTGGTATATATATACATCTATATTCTATAACTTTAGGCATCACTCGATTTTATAGGCGGGGGGCTGATATAATGACTTAATGTATATAAGTTTAGCCTAGGCATCACTCGATTTCATAGGCGGGGGGCCTAGCATTTGTAAGCATTTTTTATTATTCAATATATCTGTGTTATTTTGTTATGACACCCAGAAAATCAAAATGTGCAAAATAAGCGTCCATCTCAAAATGTTAATAAAGCCACGACATAAACGCAAATTTGGTTGTTTGTTATTTTTGTTAGCCGTGAATAATGCAAATTCGATCAAAAACATGCCATTTTAAAAATCAAAATAGCTCTTTAGATAGTCCATTGACTCCAACTTTTATATAAAGGTTAGAAAAAACATGATTTGGAGATATGATTTCATGTCTCATTTGACCCTCAATTAACTCATGACGTCATCATAATGGCCTCCGAACTCAAAATATCAATTTGCATATTATGACTTTTGGAAAATTGATTGTATCTCTGTAAATATTAATAAATTTTCTTTCAAATTTTGATATGTTCTACCTTAGAATATTCTCTACAAATTTAGGAACCACAATAATTCATTTTGACAAAGGCATCATGGCGTATTTTTGCGATTAAAGGAGGCATGTCAATTTTTCACATTTTGCGTGTATTCTCTATGGGACATTACTTTTTCTCAAAACTGGATTCTACATTCCCGTCTTTCACGAGCAATATTTCCGTCGTCTTAGCTTTGTCTTCGCTGAGCATCGAGTATGTTGTAGCTGAGACAATAAGCTATCACAAGTGTGCCATTTATTTCTCGATCAGATGCCGGAATCATGCTCATATTTCACTTGCAAAGTGGGATTTGAGAATTTCATTTTCCGTTTACGTGTAATCGCTATGGGAAATGTTTTGGTATATCGGTAACGCACTTGACTTCCAACCTCGAGGTCACTGGTTCGAGTCCGGGCGTCTTCAACAATTTTTTTTCTTCACTTCTTTTTCTTTTTGACCTTTCACTGTACCATCTCCTTTGAATAATAAAACACGTAGAATCGCAAATAATGTAATTAACACCTATATTTACTTTATTATTACCCTATTATCACTTGATCCATTACTTTTTGCGTGTTATCTTTAAGGAAGATGACTTTTTCTCAAATCTGTATTCTACATTCCTGTCTTTTGCGAGCAATATCGCCATTATTTTTGCTCGGTTTTTGCTGATTTTTGAGTATGTTGTAGCTGAGACTATATGTTATCTAAATGTCCCCTCATTTTTTCAACCAGATGTCAGGATCATGCTCACGATCATGATCATGATCATCAATATCATCATGGTCTGATGATGATCATGATTAACATCATCATGATCATGATCATCAACAGTATCATGATGATGATCATCATCATTATCATCAACATTATCATCATCATCATTATCATCAATATTACTATCATGATCATCATCACTCATCATCATCATGACCATCAGTGTTTACATGTACATGTCTATATAACTTCTCCCTTTCTCTATATAGTAAATATTCAAATCTATTGAATATCTATTGGGTATTGAACACAGACCACCTAAATCGTCCCCATGACGAATTACATTTCTAGTTTCTTTTTGCATTTGTTATGAAATCGTTTAGGGTAAGGGTTAGGGTTAGGGTAGGGTTTAGCGTTAGGTTTAAGGTTAGGATTAAAGTTAGGGTATGCTGGGACAACAGCAGGGCCGAGTTGTCCTCGAGTCCGAGTTAGCCCGTATCTTTGATATTCATTCACGTATACAATAGAAACGTCGTTAATAGCGACAGCAGATGAATATATACCCCCTCCCCCCAGAAAAGGAAAGTATTTAGAATTTTATTTCATATCCAGATATGATGAAAAGACTTTCGATTTACTTATTCAGAAATTAAAAGGTTTCATTCTCATTTCTGAGGGTAAAACATTGTGTCAAAACACTTTCCAAATGTTGGTTCCTATTAACCCGTCTTTCGAAACGATGTGAATCATGGATTTGCAAAACGTAATTTCTTTATAATAAGCTGCATACAAGTAAATTCAAACATATGACTTACGAGTTGGTTCATCACAGTGGATCCCCTCATAATGATCTTTGCATTCACACTCGTACTGCCCCTGTCCAATGGGACGACAGACACCATTGACGCACGGGTTTCGTTGGGTGCAAGGATCAGCGATACCTGTCAAAAGTTAGTTTTAGTAAAGTTGCAGTAGCATAGAACTTATGAATGAATGCTTGCAGTTGTTATCCTCAGTTTCCTGGGTATAGTGTCTAGACATAATGTTATGATGTGTTTACTTTTAAGAAATGATATGAAGGGCTAATCTCAAAGAAAGAAAACATGTTTTTGGACATTTGGGAAATGTCATGTTTACCAAAATAACAAGGCATTTCGCTGGACATGATTATGTGTATGTGAATAATATATGTATATTTACATACATACATACTTACATACATATGTTCATATTTTTGACTTGTCAGTATATGAATCTTCGTATTGTGAAATTGGCTTCCTAAATTCCCATTCAATTTGGCTCTACCATTTAATTATTTCACAGTTCCGGCCGATGAATGGATCCATGCAAATACACTGGTAACCGATTTCAGTTTGGTGACAAGTGCCTCCATTTAGACAGGGTGTTGGGAGACATGCGTTCTCTGAACACAGAAAAGGAAGCAATGTAATGATCGAGAAAGGGAAATAATCATCATTGGAATAATTCCAGAGGTACACGTGGTCGTTCATTATATTTGAATTTATTGATGAAAATGCGATTCAACAAAATGTTATATGCATTAAATTAGAACTACAGTGTGAGTCAAACAAAAGTGTACACCTCAAAAATATCTCAAATATTTTAAAAATCATCTATGAACAGTAAATTGAAGTATAATCTTTTGCAATTTCTCGTCTTGTCTTTAGATGTTTACAAGGGTTTTGAATAATGTTATTTGTTTGTACTTTCCTAAAAACTTTGTGCAATACATTTAACTTTTACCATGTGAATTTGACAAACATGTCTGTTACCACTCCAAAGATAAGTTTTTAATTTAAAATATAATCTTTAGCAATTTCTCGTCTTGTCTTTAGATGTTTAAAACAGTTTTGAAAATCGCTAAAATCCTGATGTAATTTCAACAACCCATTTTTCTGAAACTCTCATTTGAATTCTTTGGTTTTATATTTATATATTTTATATTTTATTTGTAATTCATGCCAATCTATGTTCATTGTAATTGATATGTCAATTTTGTAATTTTGCATGCTCTTAATCTGTGAACTGTATCGCAATTCAGCCTCACGGCTGCGAAGATATTTTTTAATAAACCTATAATTGAATTGAATTGAAATAACCATACATCTTATGAAAGCATGTTTTATCCCGAATCATGTAGTATCATTTCGATGTGGTATGTGTTCACGCTTGGATAAGCAGGATGCATTGTTTGCGAGAGTGCAAACATCGACTTGCGCCAAAGTTGCCTAGGTTTTGTTTTAATAAAACTCTTGGGATTTGGCTATTAAATCGGTCATTACGAATCAAAATAACATCATTAATACAATTATTCACGCCACACATATCAAATATCGAATATCAAATATCAACGAACATTTGTGCACATGTGTGTGTTTGTGTGTGACCTTGCTTCTGCAAAAACCATATGCAATGCATTTCATTCGATACATTCAAATAATTCTCTGACTTTAATCCCAAAATATCACATACTGTAGCCATCACTTTGGCGCAAGTCAATTTTTGCACTCTCGCAATATGTATTATATTATTATGTATTCGGTGTTGAACGTGGTATAGTTCCTGGTGTTTTTTGAGAAGGTGCACCGAATTTTGTTCCCAGTGTTCGAAGGGTTCGAGGGGTTCGAGGAGTTGTTCCTGGTGTCGTTCCTGGGATTGTTTCTGGTGTTGTTCCCGAGGGGGGAAATAAATGTTAAAATTCTTGATATAGAACTAAACGCAAAAATTGAAGATTTATGTGCTTAATTTACATGGCCATCAGTTGCTGTTCGGCATTATAAATAGCATCAGGTGTGACAAATGTTTAAAGCTGCTTGAAACTATAAGTATGGAATCTAATAAGTAGTGTCATTCTTCCAGCTTTTTTTTGGTACCATTTTTGTTGGGCATCTCTTCACGGGTGACTACACAGGGGTCGAATCCCATGAATTTGACAATGTCAAACGCCATGTGCACCAACACCATGCCTTTTCTTGCCTTGATATTGATACATAACCATCTTTGATTCGATATTGTATGATTGCATAAAAATTGGTTCAAATGCAAGTCACTCCAAGATATAATAATTTGAAGCCTACAATTATTTGTCACAGAAATTTGAGAAACATACACTCTATGCTGTGTGTTAGAGTGTATCTTGAACACAACATCTTATCTCTTGGTTGCACCAGATACTCACTCCACTCCTTAGTGATAGAGAGTTGATTACCAATTATAGATATAGATATTGCAAATAATTAAGGACCATCAAATTAAAATCACAAACTTTTTACAGTTGCAAGGCTATACACATTTCTAATACAAAAGGTATCTGAAATTGACATGTCGATTGTGTCCTCTGGCATTGCCTGTCATTTGCGAAGTGGCTTTTTATACATTGCAGACAGCTGAACTCATTTCAAGATACCCAGTCACAAACAACAAAATTATTTGTTTTGAGAACTACAAGCTAATATTTTGTATGTGACATACAATATCCTCTTGTAAGGTGTCTTGAGAGAAGAATGACTGGTGAAAATAGGCTGTATTTTACTCTTACCTATATATACAGACGCTACCAAAGTTTGACCATTAGCTGATAAATGTTGATCAATGTTGGTAGATAAGGCAGATAAACTCACAGCAAGCCCATCTGCTTCACTTTGGCTCTCAGCAGCAAGTTCCACTTGCACGTCACCGACTACGCTACCTTGGCTGAATGACAGCACTATGCAATTGGTACCGTAAAGTGTAGAACCTAACTGTTCCCTTACATAGTGGCTGATCTGATAAATGAAAAAGTAGAGAAAACCAGAATCAGAGTATGCTTGTATACGTATGTGTAGTTCATGTAAAAATATTTCCTTTTTTTTTCAAAGATAAAATTCAGTTCCAGTCATGCACTGAACATTCAATAGAGACAGGGTGATTATGTAGTGTACACAAATTAATGTAAACTATGAGTTTCTGGAAACATCACAATTATCAGAAATAAAATATTAATAACCCATACCAGTATGGAGTGTCTCCTCTTACTGTAATGAAATTTAAGCATGATCTTTTAGATCTAGAATGTTATGAAGTACACAATGAACATGATCAGAAATAGCAAAAATTACCCCCAAAAATCACAGATGCAGTACACTGTGCCATTCTCAAATCGGAGCGATTAGATTATAACTAATCATTTATCACTATTTTCGTGTACAGATTGGCAGTTTTGAACATACATTTTGAAATTTCCTTTTGCACTGGTTCATTCAATAAATATTCAAATTTGTATGATCAAACTAAGAAGGAGTGGAAATAATATTATAATATGCTGCTAATGTGAGGAGACAAAACTGATTTATTTAGAAATAAGAAAACTCTGAAGTCTGAAGAACGTGAATATGACTGCGTCTTCAAGATGCATCTGGTAAGTTGACCAATGTTCCTCTGACTTTGACATTAACCCATTATTGCAGTGAAGCTATATTTTCTGGTAAGTTTAACGCTTTCATTACCATGTGACCTTTGACTTTTGACATCTTTCACCCAAGATCCAATCAGTTTATCCTTGAATGCTCATGCATACTTCAACCAAGTTTGGTGTGAATTGTTTCAATGTGTTTTCGAGGAATTGCGTAAACAAGATATATGATTGGTATTTCATCCAAGTTTTGTTAAAATGGGAAGAACGGAGGACGGACTAGCAAGACGAGAAAAAACATTGTCTTCTGCACCATCTTCAGTGGCGGAGGCATACCAAAAGGCCTACAAGTATATTCTCTCTTTTTTTCATGGATCTACAGGTAGCATTTGTTCAGGAGGAACCAACACTTCATTACAAAGTTCCAGTAGACTACTGCACTTCCTGACATTTGTACGAACCTCTTAATGTGTTATATATGATGATTATGTAGTGTGTTGGATTTGCAAGCTGAAGAGGCATCACTTATACATATTTGAGTCTACAAAATTGTCGTCAATTTTTCTCACATTTACTGGTGAAGAAAGATATACTTACAATGTGACAGAATGCAACTTCATATTCCATAAATTTGGCCGATGACCTATTGGTTAATTCTGGTGTATACGTCAGGGTTTGACCGTTCAGACTTTGTCCTGTAATCTTCACGGTCACTTGGCTAGTGGAAAGACTGCTTGGGAGAGCTGGATATACATACAAAAAAGAAACAAAGACAATGGCATGAAGCCAAGCCATTTATGGATATTTCAATGTGTTTTCTATATGCAAAAAATCATGAATACATTCGGTTTTGTATTCTCATCAAACAAGATTTCCATAAGGAGACTACAGATGGAAAGTGTACAATATATGCTATACCATTCTCGTCAGATTATTTATAAGGAATGTATCAAGTAATTTCCATATATTTACAGTTAACAACTATTCATACCCTTATCAATTGAATGGCCAAATTTCTACCAAATTTTGTTTGTTGTGAATTTGAATGCTTTTCACTTCATTTTTTCATTTGGAAAGTTGTTACACACTTTTGAATATGTAACTATGAAATCACATGAAAAAAAAACTATATCAGAATGCTATTTGGATGATGAACTATGCCTTCATAAAATTTTGCATAAAACTGAACGAACTTGATATTGATTTGTTTGTTTTTATCTTTCTATAATTTTAATTTAACAAAGTTGGTCATGAAACCTATATTATTCCTTATTGAAAAAGAAAAACTTATATTTAGACATACCATTGCAAAAATTTGCATTGACTAATGTGAATCCAGCATTGCAGACACAAGTGTATGATACATCCAAGTTGACACATCTTCCGTTACTACAGAGACTTGTATCAATCGAACACTCATTAACATCTATGTAAAGTGGTAAAATGACAATATGAAACAATATGAGTTATCTTCAATAATACTTATAATAATATAAACATTGATAATATATGATAACAATAATACTAATTATTATAATAATAATAATGATAATCATAATCATGATAATAATAATAACTATTAACTTCTATGTTGCTATTGTAACACATATTGTAACAGGTGGTAGACTTCGGCAAAGACACATACCACTTTAATAATGATAATAATAATCATGATAATAATAATAACTATTAACTTCTATGTTGCTATTGTAACACATATTGTAACAGGTGGTAGACTTCGGCAAAGATACATACCACTTTCTCAAGTTAGCTCATTGATGACTGACAGATGATGTCACAAGGGGAATGAAATCTGGAGGTTTTTGCGGTGGAGCTTAGCAAGTTTGAAAAACAAATATTTCAAAAAATATTTCAAAATCTATGAAACAAATTCAGAAGTTTACGTATCAAAATATGAGATGTATGCAGGACAGCACACCAACTGAAATACACTTGTATTTCTATATCATGGGCCCTTTAAATTGTTGAGTTCTGGACATGAGATTGCATTGTGCAAAAAACTATTAGTGAGTAGGAAAATGTTGATGACATTTTTGAAGTCTTTGAGATCGTGGTATTAGATTTAATGAAAATAAAATCAAAAACAAATATCTCAAACACTAGAACGTTCAGACTCTATTCTTAGCCTAGATAGCGAAAATGTTTGAAACATTGTTTTAATCATTGCAAAAATATGAGAACACGGTTCACAGAATGAAGTAGCTATGTATTTAATATATAGCTACTTCATTCTTTGAACCGTGATCTCATATTTTTGCAATGGGTAAAGCAATGTTTAAAACATGTTCGTAATCTAGGCTAACAATAAAGTCTTTTATTTAAGAGTTTTCATCTCATTTGCCTCCACCAAAATAAGAAAGAAAATATAACCATTTCCTTTTTTTATGACGGTGAGAAAATGGTATGATTTAGCTTACCTGTTTGACACATACTCCCAGTATAGCTAGCAACACAGAAACAAGTGAACGAGTCAATCCCATCAGTACAACTTCCTCCATTCATACAAGGATTGGGAAGACAATCGTTGATATCTGATGGTTGAATTTATTAATCAATGAACAAACTTTGCATAGCCTTGATGAACAAAATTATTTAAAAAATGAACTATTAACAATAAACTTTGATATTATATTGAGTTAATTTTTCACCTAAATGAAACTATAACAATCTGTATTTCTTTATTTTGCATGAGAAGTTTTATTCCAACAAAGTGGCATTGTAATTTACAAAACTGCTCTCCACATTAGGCATGTTGGCCTAGACAATAATAGGATTAAATATTAAAATCGAGGACCAATTCATTGCTAAGTTATATATACATGTACCAGATAAAGATTTAAGGCACACTAAGACTAATTTATCAGTAGCGCAGACGAATTCAAAGATTTTGTTAAAAATTATTTAAAACAAATCAAAACCAAAAGACAAACAAATAAACAACAACAACAACCCTTGTAACAATTTAACGTGCATGAAACAGAAGAATAAGATAAACAAAAGTTTGAAGGAAATCAGATCAATAATTAGAAACTTAGGAATGTTTGAAATACTAAATCACCGCATTTGTGCAAATATCAAAATAGCAATTAGTCAGTGGATTGTGACGGTTAATTCTCCCGTTTGTCATGATAAAAAAAATCATAAATTTCTCTTTTTCTTCAAAGCGTATTAGTAGCATATTTGTATACATGTAGGTCTTCTAAAAAGAAATTAGCCACTGAGTGAATAAATTTACCGAAATCTAAATGTGTGTAATTCGGTGTGCAAATGTAAGAAATAGTAAAGTTGCACCAATTCAGGCAATTTGAAGAGGCTATAATTACAGTGATTACAACTGTCCTGTTTCCCCTGCATGTTTCTAGAGCAGATTGCTATTAAGGTTGGTTTTCCATTTGAGGGTAAAGAAGTTAATGATGTGAAAGGAAAAACTTGATTACAAAAACGGCAACATATTATGTGATTCGATCATTTCCCAACGCCTTAGCATTGATAAGTACATGCGTATCATATATTAAATTTCATTATTCAGTATTTAGTTATATACGTGGGGACACAATTCATTTATCTATTTCTTAATTGTATTTGTAACCCAATTATTATTATTTATTTATTTATTTCATTTTTGTTTGGGGGGATACTTACTAGTCTCGCACAAAGTACCGGTAAAACCAGTAACACATTCACATAGTCCAGAGCTTACGCATGTTCCGCTATTCTGGCAAACAATGGAGCCACAATCAGCTGGAAATAAAGAAGACAAATGATAAATGATTCAGATGCTAAAGCACATTAGATGATTTCGTAGTCAAGTGGCTACAACACTCAAGGGCGAAGGCATAAAACTTTGTGAGGACCTGTACTCTATTGTCCAAATATAAAGTCTACATTTTTTTCTTTAAATTAGAAAGTGAACTTAACAAAAAGAAAAATCTCCATATATTTTCAGGAAACGTAACTGCTATAAAAGTAACTTAACATTATGTACATGACACATTGAACATTGAGGTGGTGTTTGAGGTGTTATAACGAATGTTGTTCCCGGTTGATTAGCTGGTATTGTTTTAGGTGTTATAGCTGGTTTTGTTGCAGGTGTAGAAGTCTGCGTTGTACCTGAGGTTGTTACCGGTGTTGTTTGAGGTGGTGTTTGAGCAGGTAAACTGGGAAAAACTAGGACGAATAAAATGCATTCCATTTCGTAATAATTGAACTAAATAAATTTGTGTAGAATATGAGAAATCTCGGATCAAATAACACATTTTCCTTATATTAAACAAAAAATCTCCGTTAACTTTGGTAACTCCATCATACTTCGTTTACTATGTCTTATATTTGAAAAAAATGTTGTGTGCAAAAGTAGTTAAAACATCCTACCCTTCCAATGAAAACCAATCTAAAATTCAATATTGTGAAGTAAATTTATTTTTAGTGCTTTTTATGTCGGTTCCTCACTTGTTTATCATTGATAAATGCTACAGTTAGAGAAGCACTTATACAAAAACTGCAGTGTTCTCTCCAACAAGAATTCAGTAGCAAAACATGATAAGTCTTAGATATTTGGAATGCTTAATTTATGCTGAAGTTAAAACGTAGTGGTATTCTATCAATCAACCGATTCTGCTAGAATATTTCATTTTTTTTTTTACTGAGTAATACATTTTTTCTCCGACCCCGTTTCTTCTATTCTTCTTTACAAATTACTCTTATCTACTCCTATCTAACCAGACAAAGCCGTTCTTATTACCTTCCACCTAATGGCACAGCTTTCGCCCGTAATATAGTTACGTTGGAAGGAACTTCAAAAACACTTTAATTAATACGGACTCTCTTTATCCTATTTCAAATGTACAAATCACCAAAAGTCATATGCACCGTCCAGTTGTCAGGGGTTCCATGTCGCTAAACAATATGAAATGTATAAGCTTCAAATATTACTTCTATATTAGAAACTGCAAATTTAAATACTATCTCAATTATGATAGAAAAGTGCCCGCACAAAATCCAATTCCAGTTTGGGATTGTATGTTATTCCTTTTTTTTTCGTATTTTCATTAATTTGTCTTCAATTATATTTTCTCTGTTTCAAAGAGTTCATTCTATTTTCATGAGCCATGCTTTGGTACTCACTCGAGCCCTCACTTCTTTTAAGACCGTCAGTTCTAGTTTGACTAGGAGAGATTAGACCACACAGTGAGGTCACTGACAGGTGGCTATCTCATCAACTCAGCTCTCAAATAACATAAGAAATAGAGGATCATGGGGGACAAACATGCAACGATTGGGGAAGTTTTCTATATAGAGGGAGCAAGTAACTACAAGTAGGACGGTGGGGCTTTAATACTAAAGTACTGAGAGTTCGGGATATTTTTAATTTACAATTAGGCTGCCTCATGTTTGAGCTGAATAACAACGAACTGCCCCAGGCACTATCTTATTTGTTTAAGAAAAGAAATCAAGTCCACGACTATCCTACCCGACAGGCATTTTTCTATCACCTTCCTAGAACGAGAACGCGCTTTTCTCAAAACACCTTAATATATGCAGGTCCCTAGTTCTAGAATTCTCTCGATTCTGTGATTAAAAGGTCTGTACTAGTTCATGTATTCAGAAGAAAATTGAAATATTGTTATTTGAATACATATTGTCATTCCTGATTCCTGACTATTCTCGTTTCCAAACTGTATACGTTTGGTGATTACTATGAGTAAAAAACGGTATTACCATGCCAACTATGTTTATAATATACTCATATCGAGAACAAACTATATACATTGTAATATTGTTAAGCTGCACATAAATTCCCTTCCCTTTCCGTTGTCTTTTGTAGTTAATTGTGAGTATCGGTTCATGTATCCCTGTAATCTCCCTTTCCATGTTTTGGCGTGAACTGGTATTATTGTACACATTTTGTTTTAGTTAATTATGTCATTTGTAGCTTCAGGGGCCTATCCATAACAAGGTCTCCTTTTCATAGGGTCCGCCACTATATCTCTTAAATTTAACACAATGGACAATATTCTGAATAGTGTGTACTGGTATTGTATAAACATGTATATTATAATCATTTCCAATATGTTGTTACACTCTTTGTAAAATGAGATATTGTGGAAACCAATTAAATATCTATCTACAACTAGATGTTTTAATATACCACTTTATATTTTTGCATTATGCTCCTTAAGTATCTTAATATATATCTCGGTACGAATTTCCCCCTCCTATTACTTGTATTAAAATCATTTATCTAACCATGTACAGTATCTATCTATTCAGTAGAACTGTCAAACATACTCCAAACCGACTCCATGTCACTGATTTCATTGGCAGCTACAGATTATCATGACATGTAATTATATGTTGGATTCCGAGTCGGTCTAGAGTAGGTCTTATTGTTGGTTTGACTAGAGTATTAAGTATATAGAGCGATGCAGTTATATCCAACATAAACTATATTCAAATAAGACCAATTGATGGTAATCACATGTACTTGAAAGGTGAATGGAAATTATCTCATCGTCTTTTTTTTTAGAATGCCGTGACCATTTGTGTTGGACAATTCTCATTTTATAACTGGTAAGAAACCAGTTATCACTGCTTCAATACAAAGAGCTTTAGATTCCACCGATATTATAAAAGAAAATTAATTCAACACTCACTTGATAGGTCAATGGAAATGATCTCAACGTCCATTCGGAGCCTGGTTTTATCATTTGCTCCTATGACAGCAAACCACATCTCATTGGTATCTACAAAGACATCATCAGGCTCGTATTGTATGAGTCCATGGATAGTTGTGATCCCAGACTGTATGTCAGACGTATAGTTACCTGTCCCTAGTTGGACCTGAACACCATTATCGAGTAACAACTCTCGGAAAACAACTCGAAATCCATTCGTAGCGTTCGTTTGTAGAATGCGTACGTTATACAATCGTGTTGTGTAGGTAAGTGGGAAGGAGATGAAATGTGAGTCGCCTTCCTTAAGATAAGTTGTTGAATAATCTGAAAGGAAATCAAAGAAAAGATAGAGAGAAATTAATACAAGCAAAACACAAGAAAAAAAAGTCACCTGTAGTCGATTGTTATCAGTTCTTCATCTAACGATCGGTAAATTAGCTTCATCATCTTGCACTGACAGCTCATCTTGAAGCCTCTCACGAAAAAAAAACCTAAATTCTCCATACAATTCGACCCACCCCCCCCCCCCCCCCTCCCCCCTAGTCCTGTAGAATTTTTTTTAGACCTAGACAAGTTCGTAAGTACAAAGATATCGTTGTCGATTTGTGTTCTAGATGGGTATTGAAGTAAATTCAGCTTGGTTGCCAGCTTGGCAACCTTAGGCAACTTTTTTAATAGCCATAATAGCATAATCATCTAATTCATATGTGCAATATGTAATCATGTTGCTAATCTCAATCCTGGAAGCCTGAAAATATAGATAATATGATTTTTCAAGGGTTTTCTATGATGAGGAATTCATTTATGACACCAGTTTTTGATTCCAAGTAATGCAATTGTCTTTAATAACACAAAGAGCATATGAGCTAATAAGCATCCGTACAATATATGGACTTCATTCTCAATGTGTATCTATAAAGCCTGAAAATGGTGCAATGCAACATTGTAAATCACTTTTGAAAGACTAATCATTAATTCATGAGAAGATATTCCATGTAGATGTAGTATAATTAGCCTAATTAGCATATATGTGCAATATGTAATGTTGTTAATCTTAATCCAGGAAGCCTGAAAACATGGATAATATGACTTTTCCAAGAATTCTGCCACAAGTTTGAGCAACGTCGGGCTTGTACTCTCAAAGGTTCTAGCTTTGGTAAACATAGACAGATCATAGTTCGCACTGTTGTATTCAACATCCGTGGCCTATGTACGTACCTGTCTCACCACATCATCAATTCCATCACTATCATCTGCTTTAAAGTAGATATTCATTGAGTTTAAAAAAAACTAACTTTATTTTCATTATTGCAAAGTTGAAACTTTGATTCGACAAGGTTATCAAAATTCAATGCTTGGAAACATTCGAAGTAATAATTATTATAAATTACAAAACGCTTAAATACAGCCCCGGCATAGCACCTGAAGAGCTCTCCGAACGCTACTGAGATGTGTGAGATCACAGTATGGACATGATTTGCACAAGCAGACGATGTCCCATGACATCTCACACATTTTCAGCGTCTGTGTTTTCATATCATCTTGAGTTCTTTATCTTACTTCACTACCGTCAGGCTAAATTTATAATCTATTGCCTCACTCTAAACCCCGCGCATGTTTTTGTTTTGATGACAAATGCAGTGATACAAACATAAAGAACTCTGTCGCTTGTAAACAAAATAAGACGCCATTGTATATTCAGCTGCAAACCGTGGTATGTTCGGCGTTTCAAGAGGGAACAAATGCCGTCCTTAATATCATTCCGGGGGTTTTCAACTTGAAAGTCTGGTTTCTTTGATTGTTAATTAACCCCTATCCTGTGTTTTTACAAGCAAAAGATTTTAGGTATCAGAATCGGGTCATATCCCCTTTTGAATGGTTTGACATGCCATTACATTTATATACACTAAACTCATTATAATTTGACAAATAATAGCTTTACAATTATGTTCATTCTTTATGGGATGTCGTCTGCTTGGGCAGTATTGGTCCATATAGTGACGTCATTAGAACATCGTTATTTTTCCGGCGAATCTCTCGTATATCCCAGCTGCTATGGAGGTTGTTTCGCCAAGTGATTGATTGACGCCTTCATTTTCTTGTGATAGGATTTTCCTGATTTTCTTTGTATTTTTGTTACTTGGAAGACGCAGTAATTTATGCACAAGATAAACGTGTACTTCAGAATTCGGAAAACTGCTTTGCATGTTTTAATGTATTGTAATCGCTATACGACATCGCCATTTA
>JAVYIG010013751.1:0-12500 GCA_035222895.1 Strongylocentrotus droebachiensis
GCTCTGCAGTCTAGAATTTGGAATTTAAAGTTATGTAATAAAAAAACTAATTAATACTAGTGTAATTTTTCAATTTGTGTATTTCTGGTCATGTCAATTTCTTTGATTGTAAAATAAATAAAGTAGAAGAATAAAAAACATTCTCTAAAAATATCGATACGAAAGGAGTTTTAATAGGAAAAATAATACATAATTGATTTTTAGGCTTTGGAAAAAAATACCATAACCATTTGGTAAGAATCAAACAGAGATATACATATACCATAGAGAAAGCAAATATATTTCTCAGAAAAAATAGTTGTCACTTTACCTAATCTAATGTGTTCAACTGGAAAAAAGTACATTTTCATCAGTGATTCTATTTGTAATTTAAATGTATTTGGGTCAAACCACTATGTCACTAACCACATTGAAAGTTTTAGAAAATGTGATAACTGTATCAATTGGACTATGGAACGTGGAACCTCATTTTTATAATACACATTTTTGACTCATCTTGATTTTGATTTTGATCCCAAACATTTGTTTAAAATATTGATCTTGAATGTGTTGATCTTAAACTTTAGTTTTCATTTGTAATCTGACTCTACAGCAGTCTAATCCTAATCTTGGATAATCTGATCTTGAACCAAACCCTATTGTACGGAGATTTGATACAAATTACCCTCTGGTGAATAGAAGGGAAAGAGATACCTTAACTGGTATACAGTGCGTCCCAGAAAAAACGAAACCGAGAATTATCGATGTTTTATAATAACTTAATCACAGTTATAATTTAATAATAAATGACACATATTTGGAAAGCTTAGATCCTCCTCTTTCATCTGATGCAACTTATAATGTTGCATATTTCACGCATGAGTGATTAAATGAATTTGAAGAGAGGAAACCAAAAAGTCATTTGGCGGACGGTATCTGAATTTCAAAGAGAAAATCACATTTCTAGAAAGGTGAGTTTCTGCCCTCAATCACGCCTCAATCAGGAAAAAGTGAGCTAGGAATAACAAACAATTTCCATAATTTTATCAAACGAATTCATTTTCACTGGCTGCCTGCCGTAAGTAAGAAGCAGAATTGACAAAAGACTTAACTCCGTTTCGTTGAAAATCAGCCGTAGACGAAATACCGAAATGCAAGCACTACTTTAAACAAACAGAACTCACCTAGGCTACCGGCAAAAAGCAAAGTAGATTCGGAATATTAGCCTAAATAAATCTACAATTTTAAGCACGAAACTTATCGGCAAAAACCATACAACGCGATGATTCCTAAACCCGTGATAGACCTTTTTTGTTATCAAATGCACGAATAAACTATATTTCTTACATGTCCTAACCAAATATTCAATATCGTTAGACAAGTACAGTTAAACATGCATGAATGTAGGCTATTTATATGAATGGGACGGAAATGCATGAACCGGTGCAATTCAAAGAGTTAACTTAAGTTTAGCTCAGTTGGGGAATGCTTTTAGTTGATATTTATTTCAAATATCGTTCGGTTAAAGTAAGAGGAATACTTCCCTTCTACCAAAATAACAATTTTTGTAACAACAGAAAGGAATTTAGATCTACTTACTTTTCGAGGACCTCTTGTCTTGCAGTAGTTTAGCGACGCAATGTTGTGGTTGATTGACCCAAAATCGACTAGCCTTGATTACAGAGCCCTTTTAAATTTAACCTAAAATTTATCAACATAAATTCTAGCTTAAATTTGATTCGATGAAACAGCTCACGAGCATCAGTTTTAAGACAAAAGTGATTCAGCCTTAAAAATAGATTTTTAAAATCGAAAATAATTTAGTTGATGAAACACCCTCCAGGGGGATAGAACACCGGGAAGTATATTCATTTCCCCTAGCTTGGCATTGCTTAAGCTTCGAAAAATCACACATTCTGAGTAGGAGAGTAAGAGCTGACGTTGGCCGGAGGGGGGGGGGGATGCCATTTCATGACACTTGATGTTCTTTAGACGATGCATCCGAAAAACGATGTAGAATAACTATAAAAATGGCAGTTTGCCTATAACGGTTCATTGCAGCTAGAGCACAACATTTTTTAATTCGCTGCCGGTATTCGGTGATTCGCCATTCTGCCTAAAAATATAACACGTACTTGCAACCCGAAATATTGATACTGATGATAATTAATAAGATAGTGACAATAATAACATGATGATAATGATGATAGTAGTGGCAAAATAACAATAATAATATACCTAATGATAATAATAATAATAATGACAATTTATGATAATGATAATTAATTTTATCAGGATATGATTTTTTTTTAAAGTCAAAATGGACTTTCATGTAAATTATTTTACCTTCTGACGGTTTATAATAATACATGCAACTGTATATCAACATTTTGGATTTTCAATACAGGTATCCAAATTCAATTTATTCATTGCGATTGTACATTAAACATTCTAAAATAACATTTGAGAGCAATAATAAAACAAAATCCATTCTAACTTGGAGGTTACACCCACGGTATAACCTTTGCATCCCTTCACGCATTCGTATCATTATGCTTTTTCACGGCAGACTAACTAAACAGGGTCGTCTAGTAGGATTTTAATCTATTTTATACAAAATTTGAACAAGAACCTACCACACAAGTAACATCGTCTTCACATGTCTGCAGCACTCGATGAGGTCAACCAAGTCTTCCTCGTCTGTGCACTTCACTCCATACAGCCAAAGCAGCTGCAGGTTCTTGGTTTGTTCTCTGATCAGAAGACCCAATCCTCTCATCGTCTCTCTCGATACACTCTTCTTCTCTAATGGGAGTGATGGCGGTGCTCTAAGCTTGATGTGTGTGAGCTGCTGTCCTCCGGTCCGACGAAGACAAGCCGTGATCTGAGGTATGTCTCTCTCTGCATCATCGATAGTGATATCGATATGTCTCAAGCCAGGAAGCGATGAGAGCAGACCTTCATAGGTTTGTGACGTCACACTCTCAGATGATAGCTTTGTGACGGATGGAAGCTCAGGAGAAGATGGAGGGAAACTGAGAGAGGATTCTGAGATGGTGAGATGGTTCAGTGAGGTGAAGGATCTGAGACATGACCATAGTCCACTCGTCACGTCGGTAGTTAAAGTAGATCCCTCGAACTTTACAATCTTAACCTAGTTTTAAGATAGAGAGATAAAGAGAGTAAAAGAAAGAGAATTAAAGACAGATTGTACAAATAAAATAACATGAATTAGTTGATCTCTTGTTTTTTGCGGTAATCATTAAATCACTCAAGACTGTAGCCAGATCTTATCTCAGAATATTACCCGGTAAGTAATTGGAGCTCTCTCCCTTACCCCTTTACATTAATAAGTAACACATTTATTATCTTCCATGTTAAAAAAACAGCTCCTTTGTTTTACATAGGCTACATGCTTATATTTAATATCCCTCGTCATGTTCTCTAAATGAATATAGGCCTTAGGACCTTTTTTAAATAAGTATTTTGTTATCATTTTGTTTCAAATTATTGTTCTTGTTTCTGTTTTGCAGGACCTTGATTGAGGCCGTAGTTGGGCAAACATAAATTAATGATGAATATGTCTTATTAATCGTTGTATCATGCAGTATATGATTTATCACGATGCAGTTAATTATGAATAAGAATACACTTACACAAATATATTAGCTATTTGACTTATAGTTGCAGCAGAGAAATGAAAACTTAAACAATCTTTTAATATGCAATGATTATTGTAAACGCATTTTTGTGAAATGAAAAATGTGCATACCTGACGTTTAAGTTGCTTTGGAAGATTTTGCATCCCAACGACAGTGTAGACAGTCGGTGACTTTAGAACAATACTCTCTGCAGTCACACATCTTCGAACCAACGAAGACACATTCTGTTGAGTAACCGTGGTCTCTGATGAGCAGTCAAGGAGAATGCGATATCGCTCGCTCTCATCCAAAAAGCTGTTCTTAAGGAGCGCCTTCATTATTCGTATACAGAGGATGTTGTCCGTGCCAGCAGCGAATCGGATAAGATTCTCGTAGTCACAGATGTTTGCTTTTATCTTGCTTAGTACTCTGTCCAATTTGGAAATCTTCAAATGTAACAGAAAGCGGTTTGTTTGATCAGCGAGGAATTTCCCGGCCGAGTGTTCTTGGGCGAGTTTGTGATAAAACTCAATGGTAGTGGAAGTGATCTCGTTAGACTGAGGAAGTCGTGTAGATGTTACAGTCGTCTTGGATACTATTCCAAGCTCACATGCCCTATTAAGGGTTGTGGAAACTTTACGGAAATCATGAGGCGTGAAGACTAGTTTTTTAGCATCGTCGAGCAGACCAGTAAGGGCAGCTTCGCCTAATTGATAAATTATTTTCCTTAATTTTGTTGGTGTGATTTTTACTCTTGACTCTGATCGTGCGTTTGCATGGTGCATTAGAAAAACATTCACCCTTCCCAGCAATTCTGTTTGAGTTGTAGTACCACTGTCCAGTAGGCCTTCACTCCATAAGTGACAGATCATGAGGCAAAATAGGGGTGTCTTGACAAGTTCATCAATAAGTGGTTCTTTTTCAAGATAATCCTTCAGACTTTGTCCGTTACAAGGATTCGAAGTCGAAGCAAAGAACTTGCCGATGTACTCGCCTGAGCTCTCTCGCGAGAATCCTTCGATCCACATCTTTGTGTATACCCTTGGAAGATCATGTTGATCGAAGAAGTTCTCTAGGTGAGGGCGTGTTGTTACAAGGACCCGACACTCTGGAAATTCCTCCCAGCAAATGACACTGACAATATTGCTTAATGAGCTGCGCTGTGAAGAGGAAATACCGGCATACTCATCTAGTCCGTCTAGAATGATGTGACATATTCCCTGATTTTTTCTGATGAAACTCTCCAGACCCTCTGGTGTGAGATCATCAACATCACTTAGAAGCTGGGATTTGATGGCTTCTCCGATCGATGTAAGCTTATTTGTGTTTCGGAATTTCACAACAAATAGAAGTGGCAGGTGTTCTAATGCTGACCCCTTTTCTCTATGAACCCAGTCGTAAGCCATCTTAGCAACAGCCGTGGTCTTCCCTCGTCCAGCGGGGGCCGAAATGAGGATTCGAGCTGGTAATTCGCCATTTACTTTCGTTGAAAATATTTCAGCAACAGAACCCTGGAGTATTTCCTTCTTTTTCATTTCTTTTCCACGACCGTCCTTCTTCACCATCGTGACAACCGTGTGCATATCTTCGAAATCAGCATAATCATTTTGATTCCACGGTGTCATTTGAATTTTGCACAATTGTTTTCGGTACTTATTCTCTAACTTTTCGCGACATCGCTGAACAGTCAATGATTCCGAGATCTTCTTACTGTATATATCTGGAATGATACAATCATATATAACACCGAATATCTTATTATACTCCAATGATCTATTTACCCCTTCGCAAGGCTTTTGGGGAGGATTTTTGTTTGGATTCTCGTTGAAAATTCCGACGATTTGCCTCTTTCCCATGAAGCAAAGGCCTATAAAAACGCACTTAACGCTGCTGTTATCTTTGATTAGACTGTATAGATCGGTCAGCCAGAAAACTTTCTCTCAAAATCGATATTGAAAATCATGGGTTTATTTTCTCCTTTTTTAAAAGATCTTTTTCAAACAAAATGCGCAAGGTGAAGAAACATGAGATAACGGATGAAGGAAGTGATTGTAAGCACATTAGCACTGATAGACCCACCTGGATTATTTAGTGTCCCCTTGAGATGTGTTTCAGCAAGCATTACTAGGTTAGCGTCAATGAGAGCTTGTTTCAGTCTGAGATGCTGGTCGCAAGGCTTCACGGTCTGTCTCCAGTCAAACAGCATCTCACGTGTTCCCTTACAAGTCACCCGTCCTTCTATCTTGTTGGTCTCTGTGTATCTATTTATTTCTGCGACCTTGAATCCGAGTGTTCGTCCTAAGGCCTCCATCTGCTCACCCGTCTCGATGTCTTCAGCCAGCTTGAAGAGAAGATCATCGGCAATACCTCCATGTGTCGCCATACCTATGGGGTAAATACAAAAACAAGTAAAGGTTAAGACACTTATTATGAATATAGCTTCGTTAAAGAACTTTACAAAATCAAAGTGGTTCTTCTTGCGAGCGAGCAAATTTCAGAAAAACGTTTTTCGAAAGAGGCGTAAACCCCGTTGCAATAATGTACGTGCCAGTATACGCTAACAGTAGAAATTCTTTAAAACTTTGATAGGTTACCTCGTTTGCTTGTTATTAGCTGTTGGCTTTCAAACTGATACTTTGCCCTGCCAATTGAAGTCAGGGCGCAGAAAAATCCTGTATGTCAACATTAACATTCTGGTCATCCTGAATACTAGAATAGTATAAACGCGATCCTTGAAATTGTCTTGCTTTAGAAATTATTATGGATTCGTTTTTAAAGGGGCTCCCTATTTTTTGTCTGGTGTTTATAACAGTGCAACCGTGCAGAGAGGCATAGAAGGCAACCAAAGTGTTAATCAAGTTTCGACTTTTACTCTTTACACTTATCCAGAAGAAACGGTAATAAGGAGCACACGTAACGCAAATAATAAATTACAATATACACTTTGATAGGTTACCTCGGTTGCTTGTTATTAGCTGTTGGCTTTCAAACTGATACTTTGCCCTGCCAATTGAAGTCAGGGCGCAGAAAAATCCTGTATTTCAATATTAACATTCTGGTCATCCTGAATACTAGAATAGTATAAACGCGATCCTTGAGTTTGTCTTGCTTTAGAAAATAATAAGGATTCGTTTTTAAAGGGGCTCCCTATTTGATGTCTGATGTTTATAAGAGTGTAACCGTGCAGAGAGGCGGAGAAGGCAACCAAAGTGTTAATCAAGTTTCGACTTTTACTCTTTACACTTATCCAGAAGAAACGGTAATAACCAAACGCAAATAATAAATTAGAATATACACTGGATATGGCCTCATCTCACAATCCTACCTGGGCTAGTCTGCACTGGAGTCTTCTTGTGGTCATGTAAGTCCTGCTGGTTAGGTAGATATTTACCTGTAGGAGATTCACAGTGTATAATTTCATATCTTCTACCATAGTATAGGCAGGAATACTCTAGAAATGGGTTTTACTAGGGTCCAAAAATTAAAATGAAGGAGAGAAGCAGCTAAAATGATGATGATAATCACTTTAAAAGAAAAGTTTTGTTTTTCTTCATTGAATTAAGTTATCGTTGCTTGAATTTAACTTATTTATTCCTATATAGTGATAATCAAAGCATCAACACCTATTATAGGCAAACACTTCATTTCCAAATTAAATGCTGGAAGAGTTTAACTCACGTATATAACAGTGGAATCAGTAGTAATAGAGATAATAGGTTGTATAGTAGTAGTAGCAGCAGCAGTACGAGTAGCTAAAGAAGAAGAAGAAGAAAAAGAAGAAGAAGAAGTAGAAGTAGGCCTTGTAGTACTAGTAATGTTAGTAATAGTAGTAGTAGTAGTAGTAGTAGTAGTAGTAGTAGTAGTATTAGTAGTAGTAGTAATACAAGTAGTAGGAGGAGTTGAAGTTGGGGGTAGTAGTAGGTTTAGTTTTACTACTAGTAGTAACCTAGAAGTACTAGTAGAAGTAGTTGTAGCAGTAGGTCTAGTGGTACTTCTAGTAGTAAGCCTAGCCATAATAAAAGTAGTTGTAGTAGAACTAGTAGAGTATCTGTAGTAGTAGAGCTAATAGCAGTAGTAGTAGTATTGGTATTAGTTATGGTAGTAGTAGTAGTAGCAGTAGTAGAAGTAGTAGTATAAGTAGTAGTAGTAGTAGTAGTAGTAGTGGTGGTGGTAGTAGTAGTAGTAGTAGTAGTAGTAGTAGTAGTAGTAGTAGTAGTAGTAGTAGAAGAAGTAGTAGTAGTAGAAGTAGTAGTAGTAGTAGTAGTAGTAGTAGAAGTAGTAGTAGAAGTAGTAGTAGTAGAAGTAGTAGTAGTAGTAGTAGGAATAGTAGTAGTGGTAGTTGTAGTTGTAGTAGTAGTAGTACTCCTAGTAGTAGTAGTAGCAGTAGTAGAAGTGGTTTTAGTAGTAGTAGTAGTAGTAGTAGTAGTAGTAGTAGTAGTATTAATAATAGTAGTAGTACTCCTAGTAGTAGTACTCCTAGTAGTAGTAGAAGTGGTAGTAGTAGTAGTAGTAGTAGTAGTAGTAGTAGTTGTAGTAGTAGTAGTAGTACTAGTAGTAGTAGTAATATAGTAGTAGTAGTAGTAGTAGTAGTGAGACGCAGATCCAGGATTTCTTAGGGGGGGAGGGCTCAAATTTGAAAATATGCGAGCCAAATATTGGTACGTAATGGTGACACCGGCAGTGGCAACAACTTTTTTTTTAAACCGTATGTTTAGTACGGTAGTACTAGCAGTAGTAGTAGTAGTAATAATAATAATAACAGCAGTAGTAGCAGTAGAAGTAGTCAGGCGCGGATCCAGGATTTCTTAGGGGAGGGGGCCCAACTTTTTTTTTTTTTTTTTTGCTCCCGAAAATTAGAAAATCGCGCCTGCCGAAAAGTCGCTCATTTGGGGGGGGGGGGGGTGGGGGGGGAGGGGGGATAGTGAGCACATTTTTTTGGTTTGCTCCCTAAAATTTGAAAATCGCGCCGGTAGAAAAGTCGCTTAGTGAGGGGGGGGGGGGGGGGGTAGTGAGCACATTTTTTTTTTGGTCCTCGAAATTTAAAAATGTGCACCTTTTTGGGGGCCAACCCCCCCGAAAGGTAAAAATCACGTACTTTTACATGATTTTTTGTTCAAGGGGGGGAGGCCCCCCCCCCCCTGGATCCGCCACTGGTAGTAGTAGTAGTAGAAGTAGTAGTAGTATTAGTAGTAGTAGTAGTTGTAGTAGTAGTTGTAGCAGTAGTAGCATTAGTTATAGTAGTTTATTAGTAGTCCTAGTAGTAGTAGTAGCAGTAGTAGAAGTGGTAGTAGTAGTAGTAGTAGTAGTAGTAATATAGTAGTAGTAGTAGTAGTAGTAGTAGTAGTAGTAGTAGTAGTAGTAGTGTCGTGGACGAGTGGAAATGTCACCGGACTGTGGATCCGCGGTTTGCGGTTCAAGTCCCACCGCGGCACTAATGTCCTTTGGCAAGACATTGATCTACATTTGCCACTCTCCACCCAGGTGTTAAATGGGTACCCGGTAGGATGCGAAAGCTAATGTGCTTAGATTAACAAGTGTGCGCTTGTAAAAATGATGCACTGGTTAGAATGCTACCCAGGGAGTGGAGAATGTGCATACATTGTGTGCGGGTAAGCCTGAATCCGATGACCGGGGTAATAATTTGATTGCAGGGCCCCCAGGGAGAGCAGTATGAATACTGATGAGGCTACCCTGGGTAAACAAGACATATTATTATTATTATTATATTATTATTATGTAGTAGTAGTAGTAGTAATAGTATTAGTAGTAGTAGTAGTAGTAGTTGTAGTAGTAGTTGTAGCAGTAGTAGCATTAGTAGTAGTAGTTTAGTAGTAGTCCTAGTAGTAGTAGTAGCAGTAGTAGAAGTGGAAGTAGTAGTAGTAGTAGTAGTAGTAGTAGTAGTAGTAGTAGTAGTAATATAGTAGTAGTAGTAGTAGTAGTAGTAGTAGTAGTAGTAGTAGTAGTAGTAGTATTAGTAGTAGTAGAAGTGTTTAATTACGGTCAGATGAGCATATCTTGATACCTTATTTGTGACACTGACAGGACACTAATTGGTGCGGGGTCCATGTGGTGGAGCGGCCGGAGCCCCCAGAAGCTCAGGGGTTTTATACATTAAATTACCGTCAGATGAGCATATTTTGACACCTTATTTCTGACACTTGCAGGTCACGAATCAACGTGGGGTCCAGGCAGCGAAGCCCCCGGAAGCTCAGGGATTATGGACAATACATTACGATCGGATAAGCATATTTTTATACCTTATTTTTGACATTGGCAGGACACAAATTGGTGTTGGGTCCAGGGGGCGGAGCCCTCAGAAGCTCAGGGGTTTTGTACATCAATAAATTTATCGTCAGATGAGCTTGATTTTATACCTTATTTGTGACACAGGCAGGTCACGAATTGGCGTGGGGTCACGGGGTTGGAGGCCCCGGAGGCTCAGGAATGTTAGGCAATATATTCCGGTCAGATGAGCAACCAGGGGCCCGCCTTAGGGCCATTGACTGGGTTCGGAGGGGGGGGGGGGGATCCGGAAGCTCAGGGCTTTAGGCATGTATTTACGTCAGATGAGCATAATTATACCTTATTTGTGACACTGGCAGGTAAATAAATGGCGTGGGTCCAGGGGGCGGAGCCCTTCAGAAGCTCAGGGGTTTTATGCATATTATAATGGTCAGACAAGCATACAGGGGCCGCCTTAGGGCTCCTGGTGGGGTCGAGGGGGTGGAGTTCCGGAAACTTAGGGGTTTTAGTCATTTCATTACGGTTAGATGACCATATTTTGATACCTTATTTGTGACACTGGCAGGACACTAATTTGCGTGAGGTCCATGGGGTCGAGACCCCAGATGCTCAGGGGTTGCTAACTATTAAATTACCGTCAGATAAGCATCCGATCGTCCGCCTTAGGGCCCTAGGTGGGGTCCAGGGGGGCAGAGCAACCGGAAGTCAAGGGGTTCTAGGCATTAAGTAACGGTCAGATGAGCATATTTGTATACCTTATTTGTGACACTTGCAGGACTCAAATTGGTGTTGAGTCCAGGTGGCGGAGCCCTCAGAAGCTCAGGGGATTTATACTTCAAATTATCGTCAGATGAGCATAATTTTAAACCTTATTTGTGACACTGGCAGGACACTAATTGGCGTGAGGACCAGGGGGCCGAGACCCCAGGAGTTCAGGGGTCTTAAGCATTACATTACCGTCAGATGAGCATCCAGGTGCCTGACTTTGGGTCCTAGGTGACTTGACGAGTGCCAGAATCATGCAAAATAATTAGTCTGTGACGTCTTTGGGATTTGGAAGAAACTTTTAATTTCTTAAGAGGGTACTAACACATAGTTGAAATAACGCTGCTCCAGAGAAATGTATTTATATGCATTTTGAGAAGCGCTGGACAATAACCTAAAACTTACATCCTTGGTGGAAATCAGCAACCGCACTGGCATTGCATAAATTATATGTAAAGGGAAATGTGAAGTAATGAGGAAGATAACGTGCTATAGTATTTGAACAAATATGGGTTCATACATTGGATCGTAGCCATCTCTCAATGTGTCAGATCGTCTTTTGCTATTGAATCCTGATTGTCCACGGGGGTAGTTGTTCAAGAGGTTAATTGTTTTCGGGGGGTAATTTTCCTCGGGGGTAGTTGTCCTCGGAAGGTAATTGTCCTGGGGGGGGGTAATTGTCCTCGGGGGTAATTATCCATCTTTGGTTATAGTGTGGAGGACGGCCGCGAGATTTGCACCCCTCTCTCCCAATCGACTCACACATTCAATATCTTCCTTCATCTGCCCCCATCCAGCATGTTGTACATGGCACCGGCGTACACCTCGCCGCCCCCCCCCCCTCACACTCCCCAATGCTTGAAAGTTGCAGCAGAAATGATCTACGAAAATTGCAGTCATGGTAGTAGTTAGCCGGATCTCAGCTGCCTAGAAACGATACGTTCATCACACACACATATACACCCCTTTACATACATAACGCTGCTTTCTGTTGGGATGGAGTTGTTATAAACATATGGAAACGTTTGCTTGTATTTGTCTCATAAAAGAATTTTAGAACAAATTGACTCCCACACGGTGTTGAGTGCTCAGGGGTCACAGGCCACTGGCTTCATCGGGCAGGTAGTTCCATTATGTGAATGGGTAAATTAACTATTACAAAATGAGGGGACACATTACATTGTACAATAGGGACACACATTGTTTTTATTGTGCAAAACATCCTCTTTTATTGACTTACTTATTGCATGAAACTATAAAACCAAAATGCATTTTGTATTCTTACAATAGGAGTACAAAGAATAATAACAGGTGAATGAAATGCATAAACACCACAAACACCTGGGGAGGAAGCATTCATAAATTTGAATACATATAGTTGATAAACGACTCTGATAAAACTATAAGACCAAAATGAAATTTGCGTTCTGGCAATTGGAGTACAAAGAATGATAGCAGGTGAATGAAATGCTTCAACAGCAACACAAACACCTGGGAAGCTAGGAAGCATCGATAAATTTGAATAATTTAGTTGATAAACGACTCCGCATGTGGACGTTTGTTGGAGCAGAAAGCAGTGGATTCTTAACAACACGAACCCATTTAACAGAATGTCGGAACGTAAATTAAATTTGGCGCGGTTGGAAAATGCATCTTTTTACCCTACGACTTTAATGGTACGATCCAGTAAATTAAAACAGTAAAATGGCTCTTATTTTGAAATTAATCATTAAATAAAACCCAAAACTTCAGTGATATCAGAAAAATAATGTTATATCTTACTAATAATTAAAAAGAGATGTATAAACATTTTGAAAGTGTCGCATTTTACGATAAAAGACACCGATTTAGCGAAGATGACGTCATTAGTGC
>JAVYIG010013751.1:17500-27500 GCA_035222895.1 Strongylocentrotus droebachiensis
TGCGAATACAAACGAATACATTATTATACAAATAATGAATGGTTATGAGTTCAATAGTGCGAATATTTTCATGAGTTGAAAGATTAACATTCTATTCAACGAGGCGTCAGCCGAGTTGAATAGAATTAACGTTAATCTTTCAACGAATGAAAATATTAGCACCATTGAATGAATGAAAAACATTCATTATTTGTTTTATACAACATCGAAGAAGATCTAATAGAACGTTAATCAACAAATTATGCTTTACTCCTTATATTAAAGATAAATTAAAGTTGGAGTCAAGCCTTCTCGATTACATTCAGATTGCCTTCGCGTCAGATACACGCAGGGATACGCGCGCGCACGGCTGAGAGGTACGCAGTCTGCATATAACCAAAAATGCACGGCGCATATAACCAAAAATGCACGACCGTGCAATATAACATCTATTGAATATCATGTGACTAACAATCCTCCAATCAAATGACAAGGATCCACGTAGGTGTTGTATAAAATTGTATATGTGTCGTGGTATAGTGCATACGCCGTCTGATTGTGAATCAATTGGTTCGCGATTCGAGTCCCACCGCGGCACTATTGACCTTCATTTGCCTCTCTCCACCCATGTGTTGAATGAGTATCGGGAGGAAGGGATTCCTAAAATACAGCGTGCACTGAAATCGATAGCATAACAGAATTAGTATTGGAGCGCCTTGAGCTACCTGCGTGGTGGATATGTGTCTTATAAAACTATCCACTATTGGTTAGACTATTAAACCTTGTGACCTAAATTTGTATATATTTCGTCAGCAAAAAAATAAGAAAATTTATTCCGTTATACTCGTAAATCACAAAATAGCTAGTACGGAACCGTTTACGATGTATCAGTGTTCGGGGAGATACAACAAAAGTATATATATATATTTGTGGTCCATCATGCCAAACATACAATACTATTTATTCATGGAACGTGTCCTTATTCTAAAATGAATAATCACAGTTTAGCTACTAGTTGTTGTCCTTTTTTTAAGAGGAGGGGGGGGGGGGTTGGACTTCGCTTAGAACTGCATCATTTCCAGAATATACCTTTTTTTCTGAAAGTTTCTGATAGTCAGAGCGTACATTGTAAAGACCTTTCATATTAAACGCTTAAAGGGATCTGGTAACTTTGTCTCAGATTCTGAAACAAAATCTTGGATTTAACTGATGCTGCAATCTTAATTATAAACCTTTAGGTCAATCAGGAACACCATGACTTTTACAAGCCGATCGCCTGTCTGATTATCAAGATATTTATGATTGGAATTACACATTTTGAAAACCGTTTGCCAAACGATTTTCATTACACTACAGCAGTCTATTGGGGAAAACGAGTATGGTAAAACCGTTCACTCAAAGATTTGTACTTGTTTGAGGCACTTTTTAGGGCTTCAATATTGCACCATATCAAAGACACTGATAACACGTAGGTCCGTGCATCTCACATTTAAAATTGTCAAACGATGCCTTTAAAATACAAAAGTACTAAAAATAGGTTAAATCTAATGTACCAACAAGGAAGTGGTATGGCTGTGTAAAAGGATAGCAACAAAGGTTATACGCGTTTTCACTGAACTTTGTATTTTAATACAAGAAATGTGAAGCGTATTACACTTCACGACATAATATAAAAGGGGGAGCTTTTTCCTTTTTTATGCTGGTGAGGAGTATTTAATAAACAGCAACAACAACAACAAAACATCGACAACATAAACAGTGATGACGACAATAACGACCACAACATATGTTAAGGCTGGTTGATTTAAATGAATATGCGTATGGATCGAAAATACTAGTATGACCTTCTCTTTCAAGAAAAGGAAAACAAATCGGGTTCATGATAATGGTGTGAATAACTAAATATGGTCGTTTAACAGGCCCATTAGAATGTTATGGGCGCTGAATTTATGAAACGATAATTATTAAAACGTGACTACTACTACTACTACTACTACTACTACTGCTACTGATACTACTACTACTACTGCTACTACTGCTACTGCTACTGCTACTACTACTACTTATACAAATACTACTATTATTATTACGTTTGCTACTACTACTGCTATTACTACTTCTACTACTACTACTACTACTTCTAGAACAACAACTACTACTACTACTACTACTGCTGCTGATGCTGCTGCTGCTGCTGTTATTACTACTAATACTACTACTACTGCTACTACTACTACTACTACTATACTACTACTACTACTATTGCTTCTAATACTACTACTGCTACTACTACTGCTACTAATACTACTACTGCTGCTGCTACTGCTGCTACTGCTACTACTTTTATGATTACTGTCGGTTTAGTCAAGGTAATCTAGAACGAAGGCAGACAGAGAATGAGCTCTCCTCTTTCTCTCTCTCTCTTAATCTCTCTTTCTCTCTCTTTATCTCTTTCTCTCTCTTTATGTATACATGTATTCATATGTTTATAACAAATAATCTCCTGAGTCATCCATTTTGGAAGAGAAAACAAGTTGTTTATTTGTGTCTTGGAACAAATGGAAAAAAATATATCCACGACTACATTAAAGTAGCATTACCCGTGTTTTCAGTTTGAATCGCCCTTAAGTGTAGAAGTGTAGTAATTACAAATTTCACAAATTTATTCATAGCTGTGATATAAAGCTATGGTCACAAATCAGAGCAGCGACCGACCGATCAGTAGCCTGCTCGGTCGCTGCTGGAATTTAGGCATCGCCCAGCGATTAGGTCGGAGCCTGGGCGGCGACCGCCCAGGCACCGAGCGTATTTTGGGCGGCGAGTGCAAAGTGAGCAGGCGCCGCCCAAATTTTAACTCCGCGCTAAAACTTCAGCGGCGACCGAGCGATGCCCTAAAAACGAGCGGTGCCTGGGCTGCCGCCGCTCGGTGGCCGGGCAGCTGCCGGGCAGAATTGGTTAAAAACTCGCCGCTCGGCCGCCGAGCAGGCTACTTTTGGGTAATGTGACCATAGCATAAGGCCAAACAAAATAAATCATTTGGTTGTCCTCGACCGCCCGCTCGTCATTTTCGGGCCGCTCGTATTATTATTATTTTTTAAATATATATATTTGTTTTAATTCATTTTTTTTCCCAATTTTTTTTTCCAATTTTTTATTTATTTATTTTTTTATTTTTGTTCGGGGGGGGGGGGGGGGAGCAGTCTTAAATGCCAAACATACCATTTTATGCATTTGCAAGGATTAACATGCGTCCCGTTGCCAGTTTTGTCTTTTCAGTATGCAATTAGGTATTTATTAAACTTGCCATTTTTATTTTTCTATGTCAAAATGCCGTTCATTCAAATCAGGTTCTGAGCATTCTTAAACTCATTTTAAAGCCCACCTGTACTAGTTTACAGGAGGGATTAGACCACCCTGCAAGGTCACTGGACAGGTCACTTATCTCATCAAATCAGCTCTCAGTTAATATAAGATAAAGAGGATCATGGGAGACCAATGGTCACCGATTAGGCATTGTTTGCTACATAGAGGGCGCAAGTAGCTATAAGTAGTACAATGGAGATTTAAAAGGTGCTGTATTTTAAAGCCCAACATACTTTCTGTGTTGGTCTTGATATTCATTGTACATTAAACTAGTCTTTTACCATATTAAAGTAATATAGACTTTGTTTATTTAAATGCTTGACAATCCCAGTGATTTTTTTGTTATGGAAAACAAAATATAAAAAATAAAAAAAAATGGGAAAAAAAAAAAAAATAAGACACAAAAAATGAAGTTAAAAACAAAAAATAAATAAATAAAAATCCGCCCGCCCGCCCCTACTCCAGAAAAGCAATCGAGGACAACCAAACAATTTTTTTTTTTTTGGCCTAAGGGACAATAAGAAATACATGGGTTACACGTTGGCTACTGGGTGGCGCTAGAGGGCTTTTATGTCACATGTTCATGTAGTCCCATATACATCTGTTTGTGTACAGTGATTGCAACTTTACCAATACTGGGCCAAATTTCGTATCATTTTGCTGATTTCAGAACCTTGCAGTATACAACAATCCCTATTTGTTAGATGATCGACCTTTGCTTATTGATTCCACATCGTTTCTTTCACAATGCAATCGCATGACCAGAACCCTATTTTTTCTTTAAATACTAATTTCTGATAATTTGGTATATTTGACGAAAGAGGAACTCAATTATGCTTTCAGCACGCACCCGGCCTGTCGGGAAATGCTGTACATCCGTTTGAAATGCACTGATGATTATAACATCTGATTTCTTGTTTCGAATAGTCATTAGACCTTAGTGTACTTTAGCGAAAGTCATTTTGGTAGAAAAACATTAGGGTTGCGAAATGCACTTTCAGCACTTTTCGCCAAGGTTAATATATGTAGCATCTGTTGTGAAAGGTATTACATTTAATGTTTTTATTGGGATAGAATCTTACTGTTACAGTAGTCTTAAGTACTATTTTTTTATGATTTGGTATATTCCTTGAAAGAGGAACTCAAGCATGCTTTCAGCACGCACCCGCCTGTCGGAACATGCTGCACATCCGCTTTGCTCGATCCCATGAAATCTGTACAGGAATATCACGAATTATATGCTATAATAGTTGTATTTAATCGAACCGAATTTGTAACCAAATTAACATAAAAATAAGACAATCATTTGCATAATACATTATAGGTAACATCAACAAAAACAGATATGTACATAAGATATACGAGATCAAGGAAAAATTGAAAGAGGAGAAGAAGAGATTGCAAGAGGGAGAGAGATATAGTGTGTGTGTGTGTGTGTGGGTGTGTGTGCGTGCGTGTGTGTGTGTGTGTGAGAGAGAGGGGGACTGACAAGCAGAGAGAAGGTGAAAGAAAATAATTTAAAGACCGTCAATACTACTGGGCCAGAAGAGATTAGACCACACAGCAAGGTCACTGACAGGTGGCTATCTCATCAACTCAGCTCTCAACTAACGTAAGAAAAGGAGAATCATGGGGGACCAAGAGGCACCAATTGTGGAAGTTTTCTATATAGAGGGAGCAAGTAGCTACAAGTAGGACAGTGGGGCTTTAAATGTATATTCATAAAACTGATAAATGAAAGAAAAAAAAACATTTTAAACATGTTACATAAAATACCTCATAATACAGAACTACTCAAATACGGGTAGCATCATGAACAAGTAAGGAGTGGTGAAGAGAATGGGATAAATAAGGGGAGGGGCGACGAGGGCAATAGTGACATAAAAGTATTTTAGACTCACCCGAAAATCCATACGTGAGATGTATAGAGTGGAATGGTTTTAAGAGACTGATGAGAAACAGCAGGAAAGAAATATATCAAAGGCTTGCATCAAAATCGAGATAGAACGAAGGAGAGAGACAGAAACAGACAGTTAGCCCGAATTCACAAAGGAGGTTTGTTGACAAACCTCCTTTATGAAATTCCGGCCACATAGAGACAGAAATAAAGAGAGAGAGAGAGAGAGAGAGAGGGAGAGAGAGGGAGAGATAGGGAGACAGACATAGCGGGGAGGGAGAGACATAGAGCGCGTTTATCTAGGCTTGCCACTAGATATGTACATATCGTACCCCACTATCGAACCCCACTATCATACCCCACTATACGATCGTGATTTGCGGGATGTCGCGTTTATCTACTCTTCACGATTCAAAATAAAGGCCTTGTGTCTGCCCAGCTGTTTTGACCCGGGAAGAAGACAGTTTCTCGGAGGTCAAATTCACACACATGCTTGTACACAACACCTGTGTGGTCCTATTTGTATGTGACGTTCAAAACAGCTTTGCGTTTATCGACCTCTCAGAAACGTGATTCTGGCTGTATGTCACATACAAAACGCACCTTTTTGCGTCTTTTGATATGCCCATATCTAAAGACGTTTGAAAAAGGCTTTGCGTTTATCTACTTCTAAATTTGCCTGAAAGACGTTTGAGAAACCTGATTCTAGCCAAAAATTTCCTAGATAAACGCAACCATAGATAGAGAGAGAAAGAAAATGAGAGAGAGAGAGAGTCAGACAGACAAACGCGCATAGAGTGAAGGGTACATATACTAGGGACTTTTAGATTTGCACGTCGACAGCTTTGACTGCAACGTGTGACGTCATATTAAGGCACTGCGCATGCGTCACGTCGTCTCAGTCGGCAATCGAGAATGAGTTAACCTTGATTTGCCTAAATCTAGTACGGTACTAGTATGCCACGTGCGCGCGCGTGCACGCTTTCTACCTGCATGCATGTATATCGTCGAGTGAAATCTAAAAGATTTCTAATTGTAGTCAACATGGGCAGTTGAGTACGTTGATACGCATGATCAGTCGGCATTCGTCGTGTTCTCGTCCACTCAATCTAAAAGTCCCTACTATCCAGCATAGAATTAGATCTAAAAACAACACTGCACGCATTCAACTTGAGAGAATAGCATGACACATGAACCAATTTACGTGTCGACAATACAACAGCTGAAATAAAGAAAAGTATTTTAAAGGGGCATGTTCCCCGTATTCCAGAGGGCGTTCAAAATACGTACCCGCTGGCGGACGGCGCTAGCTGCCTATTGACACCAACACAATACGGCTCTTACGCAGATGGCATGTTCCGAATGCCCGCACAGTGCCGAAGTAATACCAATCGCAGTTCGGCTCTAAGATTCGGCTGCTGTTTCCGCCCACTTTCGTGACGTCACAATCGGCAGCGATCAGCTGGCTTGGCGAAGGCAGGCCAGGATGCGCGTACTTTGATTGACAGCTGTATGCAAATAAGAAGTCGATCTTCAGAACCAAGATGGCGATGACTAGAGCAGCGATAACTACACTGGCGGGAACGTGCCCCTTTAAAGTCTTGTATACATTCATTATGATTATTTATTCATTCATTTATTCATTTTGGAGAGGGTTTTCCAAATCCACTTTAATTTCTTTCATCTGGCCCCTTTTTTTTTTACCTTTTAAAGAGCGGTTCTCAACCCGTGGGTCGTGAAGCTCTCTCCAAGTTCGGCAAAAACATAATTTTCAAAATAGAATAATATCAGCATTAAATATGTGACTGATTTTTCATGATACAGTGTACAGCTGTAATTCGTCTGTAAATTTGTACATTTTTTTTCTCCTTAAAGATTTATGTCTTTATGTAATTAGTAATGTCGTAGTTACTGACAGTCACTCGTTACATTAGCACACAATTCGTTCTCTATTTTCTTGTGTCATGTTTTCTTGTCAGTTTTTTTTCTTCTCGAGTTTAAGGAAAAGGTTGCGAAACGTTTTTGTAATGTATAAATAGAAACAGGGCATATGCTTAGCTTGAAGATGGATGTAAGCTGAAGGCAAAGCTAAAACACAACAAAATTAATCGCAATAACAAAAGTGACTACTTTAGAATGGTAGGCCTATTAAAAGTCCTTTTGCCCTTAGAAAAAGAATTATTATAGTATTTATCGTGTTCATTAATACTGAGCCAATTAGTAGTTTTGTTGTTGTTGTTGTTTTGGACACGTTGTGGACACGCTCATTATAAAGATAATAAGGAGGGAATGAAAACAAAATACAAAACAAAATAGCAACAATAATACCACAACCAGTGCCATCACGAGCAAAACAACAACAACAACAACACTACTAATTGGGAGAAACAAATCTAAACGTAGTAAAAATCAGGAAAAACTGGTAGATTTTTTTCTTATCATATATTATTGGTACAGGGTGACACCTTTAACATATATAACAATATTAAGGTACATGGCTAAAGCGAAAGTGGAGAAATAAAAAAAGGCGATTTACTCAGAAGTACCCAAAGTGGATTTAGCTCCTTTTGGAATGAAACTCTTCATATTATTCCTTACTATTTCCCAAGAGATTAAGCACGGATGTCATGTATGGACCCCAATTCCCTGCAAAGAATACTTACGTCTTGGCTGGTCTCCTATAAAGATATGTATTTGTGACGGATTTCATTGTTTCACTGTTTCTCAAGTTGTATTTCTGGGAAGAAATTGATATGTATATATCTTTTCTTTCTTTCCTACTTTAAAGAAGGGCAAGTGTCAGAAACATCTACAGTATGAGCAGATTTTAAAAGGTGCCCCCCCCCCCGCGCTTAAATACAAACACACAGTCGAAGGGTCCGGGCGTGTGCGCTTGTCAATGTGTATGTGGGGAATGCATTAATATTTTGTTATGTGCAGCCCACAAGGACACAACCGTTGCTATGACCGCAATTTCCGTAGATCATTTCCGCAGCCTCCAAAACGGGAGTGAGTTTGTTGAATTAATTTACATCTACAAAATGTATCGTAATAAAAACGGGTGTTTTATATGGGACAATTTTGAGGAATTGGACACAAGTCCTGCAAAGGCATTCTGAACACGCTGCAAATTCATTGTTAGTGAATCTAGCAAACCAATCGTAGTCATTTCCCGTATAGATATATTGACTGCTATGAGAGGCATCGCTGCTATGTATAGGCTCAAGGGGACGTAACATCCTATCAGGATGTCACACCCCTTTGAGCCTATAGCAACAGCGATGTATGATTAAGGTGGTTATTTATATTTCTCCTTTTGATCGGGTGTGTACAAGCGCGTTCACCAAACGAATTCACTTAATTGAAAGGAGAAGTAGAAAAGGCGTGTATGTGGTCATGGTTTACTTGTACATAATAAGCTATTACTACTACTACGTGATATCTACGGCTGTGTATAGTTATTATTCTATGACTCCTTAATACAAAATATAAAACAATACTAACTGCTCATGTTCTGCGTATAATTAACTGGTAGCCTTTTAAGTGCATGTCAGTGACGTCATTTACCGCCTTTAAAGCTTTTGTTTAGGCGCACGATGAGTTACTTCGATATAATGATAATTGAATAATAATAAATGACCTATACACAACATACTGATTAAGACTTATGAGGATGTCGTTCGATATAATATTCATTGTAATAAAACCCCGCCCAACGCGTACGACATTTTATTAAAGTGCGGGTTCATAGAAAATCGCAAACATGGCAAATAGCGTATTACTAGAAACTGGTGCGCTAACAGATGGCCATCATGCAGGTTTTAGGTCAACTACATATTCCGATTCGGGTGATTTATAAAAAATAAAAAATAAAACAACCTCCATAGCATCTGGGGTATGCAAGAGATTCGCCGGAAAATAACGATGTTTTAATGCCGTCACAATAGGAACCAACCCTGCCCAAGCAGACGACATCCCATAAAGAATGAACATAATTCCAATGCTTTTATTTCTCAAATTATAATGAGTTTAGTGTATATAAATGTGATGGAATTTTACACCATCCAAAAAGGGATATGACCCCCCATTCTGATAACTAAGTTCGTTTGTTTGTAAATACACAGGATAGGGGTTAATGAACAATCAAAGAAACCACACTTTCAAATTAAAAAACCTCCGGAATGATAGCATGGACGTCATTTGTTCCCTATTGAAACGCCGATCATGCCGCGGTGTATGCAGCTGAAAATACAATAGCGTCTTATTTCGTTTACAAGCGAATGATTCCTTTTTTTTTTTAATCCTTGCATTTTTCATCAAAATAATACCATGCACGGGGTTTAGAGTGAGGCAATAGATTACAAATTTCGCCTGAGAGCATTGAAGTTAGAGAAATAACTGAAGAAAAGATGACAAAACAGGCACTGAAATTGTGTGAGATGGCATGGGACATCGTCTGCTTGTGCACATCATATTCAACATGTGACGTCATATCTCAGCAGCGACCGGAGAGCTTTTCAGGTGCTATGTCGGGGCTGTATCTAAGCGTTTTGTAATTGTTAATAAACATTACTTCGAATGCTGCCAAGTATTGCGTCGGTGGGGTGACAAAACCTCGTATTTCAATTTTTTGAGATTTTGATTTTTTTTTTACATAATTTTGTACCTAATGGCCTACGACACCACCTGATAAATCAATGGAACGCCTCCTGTCTCGGTTTTTCACATATTCCACACAAACACCCTTAAACTAAACCTCGT
>JAVYIG010013751.1:32500-45285 GCA_035222895.1 Strongylocentrotus droebachiensis
CATTAATAAGGGAATGGGTGTCCGTTCAAGATAAATGTCCGTGCGCGCGAGCTCATGTAATACATAGCATATATGGGCAACAACATGCCTATACAAAACCCTTATGACTCTTTGGGATGGACGGGAACTCCCATTTTTTTCTTCATATTCGGATAGAGTATGAGTCGGAGATGTGATTTCATGTCTCATTTGGCCATTAAGTATATCGTGTCATCATCATATTGACCTTGGAACTCAAAATACGAATTTGCATATTATGACGTCAGCATATTTATGGAAAATTGATTGTATCTCTGTAAATATTGATCGATTCTTTTCTTAATGTTGATATCTTATAGTTGAGGCAATTGTCTACAAGATCACTACACATTATTTTTAATTTTGATGACGTCATCATAGTGAAAATTGCGAGTATAGGTAACTTGACAGATTTTCTTAATTTGCGTGTTAAGCCTATGGGAGGTGCCAATTTCGTTCAAATCTTGGATCTACATGACATTAATCTTTGAGCACTATCTAGCTCATTTGTGCTCTATGTTCATCCAAATTTTGGTATGTTATAGCTGAGACTATGGGCTATAAAAGTTGTGTCTTTTGTTTTTTAATCAGGTGTTGGGATCATGTCAAAATTTTCAATTGAAAGTTGAAAATGCACATTTCTGTAAAACTTTGCGTAGTTAGCAATACTTTATCACCTATGGATTACGTCACGATTTCTCTTTATCAGGTGGGCTGTATATAATAAAGATCACCTTATGTTTTCGTTAGAATATTTTTCTTATTTCGACCCACGTTTTTGTGAGCAAGATAATTTGAAAATGGTTCAATCAAATACCTTAAAATTTAGCACACATATGTATAGGCATTAGAACAAAACACAGCAATTTTTTTAACCTTGACCTTGACTGATGACGTCATCTAGGGGCCATTTTGTGAAATTTTCTGAAAAACAACTCATGATGATATCCTCATAACCAAAAGCCATTTCTCATTCATATTTATCATGATGAAGGTAAATATCAGTCCGGTTAATTTCAGGTCAAAAAACGCGCGCGTGCGCGTACGTCCGCGTGTCAGTGCGCCCCCAAATTTTGAAATGCTCAAAATCGTCTTAAATTTATTTTGCATACGTTTCAGGCCATTTTAAGCATTTTATAAAAAAATCGCGCACAGGTGCATGCGCGCGCGTTTTTGCGCGTAACACCATTACCCAACATAGAATCGTCTTTTTTTTTTCTTTCATGATATTTCTCATATTTTTTCGCACAATTTGATACCATTTTTATCTCTTTATGACCATTAATTACAAGATGAGCGTCCATTCAAGATAAATTTCCGTGCGCGCGAGCTCTTGTAATACATAGCATATATGGGCAAAAACTTGCCTATACAAATCCATTATAGCTCTGTGGAATGCATCGGAACCCTCAATTTGTTTTCATATTTAGATAGAGTATGAGTTGGAGATATCATTTCATGTCTCATTTGGCCATTAAGTGTATCTTGACATCATCATAATGGCCTTGGAACTCAAAATACGAATTTGCATATTATGACGTGAGCATATTTATGTAAAATTGATTGTATCTCTGTAAATATTGATCGATTTTCTTAGACAATTATCTACAAGCTCAGTTACCCCCATTTTTCATTTTGATGACGTCATCATAGTGAAAATTACGATTAAAGGGCACATATCAGAAATTTCTTAATTTGCATGTCATGCTTATAGAAGGTGAATTTCGTTTACGTCATGAATCTATATGATATTGTTTTTTAAGAATTTTTAAGCAGTATCTCGCTTATTTTTTCTCTATTTTGTCTCAAATTTTAGTTGACCAGCCCACCTATACTTGTTCCAAACAAGTATTACATGTCTAGTTATTATTATTATTTATAATGACGTCGTGTATAATGTTGGTGTCATCAAGTGACGTCATGTAAGAGGCAAGGATATGTCGTCACATTGTTACAGAAGAAGAAAATCATATGATCCCTAGTGGACCATGTTTATAATGACGTCATGTATATGTTGGTGTCATCGAGTGACGTCATGTAAGAGGCAAGGATATGACGTCACATTGTTACAGAAGAAGAAAATCATATGATCCCATGTGGACCATATTTATAGTGACGTCATTTATATGTCGGTGTCATCTGGTGACGTCATACTTGCGTAGGTAGGATTCTCAAAACCCTCATCCGTATGGACTACGGGAGCCTGTTCTAAGAAAATATTTAAAAAAACAGATGGTCGATACATTTTGGAGTATAACAATGCATATGGTGATGTAACAACGTACAACTATGCCATTCATCACTCTTACATGGACCTAGGCTCTAAGAACGCTTACTCATCGAGTGTATGCTCTGTTTCTCAATATTTATTATAGAGAGGTCAAAATTAATTTCCAGTTTACTGGCTTTGATCGACCCTTGGAATAAACAGGCGGACACTATACATCATATAATACTTTACACCACTGAGTGTTTCGATTCATATCAACTTTGTTTTAAATATGAGAGAATGAATGCAGACGTACTATTTTCAATATCCTTAAACGAACATAAGAAGGCGCGCATGTCAATGGTTTAAAATACAAATGAAGTATACTGTTTATTTATGTTGGTGAGAAATTACTATACATGAAGGAGGCCTGAAATATCTTTTGAGATGAATAAATCACGGATCATCAAATAATTATCAGGCATATTTTGTTATCCTTTCAAAATCATTCTAATGTTGTGACAAAGGGGAATGGGGCGTGGCCTCCTCACATCAACACTATTCTTCAACCTATAACACGATCGCAAATACTTTCGTGAAAATCAACCTATTTTCAATAGCTGATGACGTCACCTATTGGAATGCGTGAACATGGTAATGACGTATTACGTAACCTGAACATGGAAAGAAGTGTAACTTTAGTCCATGGTTTAATCCCCCGACCAAGTATGGAATGCCAAGTGTCCATATGAATATATTTTTGAATAATTTGATATGTATCTAAATTAGCCTGATAACATAATTATTTTTTAGTTATATTGTCGTTCATTAATTATAATATTACATTTTATTGTAATTTAGTGACAGATTAAATTATTCAAGAACATATTCATATGGACCCTTGGCATTCCATACTTAGTCGAAGGATTAAACAATGGACTAAAGTAAGTCCGATTTCGAGAATACCACCCATGTACACTGGGGTATAAAACCATTGACTATAAAAGTAAGTCCGCTTTCGAGAATACCACCCATTCACACCGGGGTATTAAACCATGGATTAAAGTAAGTCCGCTTTCGAGAATACCACCCATGTACACCGGGGGATTAAACCATGGACTAAAGTAAGTCCGCTTTCGAGAATACCACCCATTCACACTGGGGGATTAAACCATGGACTAAAGTAAGTCCGCTTTCGAGAATACCACCCATTCACACTGGGGGATTAAACCATGGACTAAAGTAAGTCCGCTTTCGAGAATACCACCCATGTACACTGGTGTATTAAACCATGGACTAAAGTAAGTCCGCTTTCGAGAATACCACCCATTCACACCGGGGTATAATGCTGCCCTTGACTTGATTTTTCGAAAACAGTTTTCAATAATTCTTGAGCAAGAACAAAACAAGACTTCAAATACAAAGGACTGGTAACGTGGTTCTATTTCTACCGGACTTTTCTCCATGTCTCTCAACACAATCTGAACAAATGAAAACATCAAAGTTCGTTTGGCAGCATGTTATGGAAAAGTAAAATATAAATATGACTTAGCAGACGGAAGTACCCTGTCGCTCATAAAGGTGGAATATTCTTTGTTTATCCCAATTTATGGAATTATTTTAAAAATAATTTAAAAATATTAGATATAGATAATAGTATACATTCTCAGATTTTATTGAACAATAATTTGCCAATGAGTGTTTTGCGTGACTGCTAAAGCATGTGTATGCTACTATGCTTATCAACTAGGGGACCTATGCCCTTAAGTCATACATGACAGTAATGAGGATTAATGCCCCACAAAAGGGCACTAATATAGCACATCGACACGGTTTTGATTATGGGGCCTCACAGTTACGAGGCCATTGCTTTGTCACTGAACCATGACTGTACGCAGCGGGGGCTAGGGTAGGGGGCAGTTTCCATAAAATAATTTAAATTAAAAAAATGCAATAAATTTTCAATAATTTATTTCATTTTACCCCGGTTCCCAACATAAACAAATCTTCTGTGTGCCCAAAAACTACTACAAACATCACTAATTTACGATTTTTCTGATTCAAGTTGGGATTAACATGCTCGATGGTTGCATTTGGTATATATGAGATGCATTTGGACAAAACAATAAGATGATTCTTCTTATTATTATTATTCTTGATTTCATCCAGGTTTGGAGAACTGCTGGGTTGTATCCTTCGTATAGTGAGTCAATAGAGAGTAGGCAGATAATATAATAGGGGTACATACATGTAGAAGATCACAAGATGTGCTAATGACAGCTTATACAGGAGCTGCTTTGTTCACAGAAGACCGTTTAAAGTGCATTTCCAGGATGAATGTTAGTGATGCGGCATGGTAATCCAGGGCCTGGGTAGTAATGGGTGGGTCATCATCCAATGAGGATGAATGTTAGTGATGCGGCATGGTAATCCAGGGCCTGGGTATTAATGGGTGGGTCATCATCCAATGAGGATGAATGTTAGTGATGCGGCATGGTAATCCAGGGCCTGGGTATTAATGGGTGGGTCATCATCCAATGAGGATGAATGTTAGTGATGCGGCATGGTAATCCAGGGCCTGGGTAGTAATGGGTGGGTCATCATCCAATGAGGATGAATGCTAGTGATGCGGCATGGTAATCCAGGGCCTGGGCAGTAATGGGTGGGTCATCATCCAAAGGGGATGAGATTTGTGGTGACTTCGGCAACGAGATGGGGAGTAACTGATTGTAGTCGGTGTCGAGTGCAAGTTGATAGGCTCTTGATAAAGTTTTCCCTTTCGTCTTTATTTAGGGGACATGCCCCTATCAGATTCGTTTACATGTAAGCAAATGATTTTAATAAGGATGGACTATGAAATGTAAGCAAGGACTGCCCTTGAGACATCTTACAATGTCAAGATCAAGGTCAATGTCACTGTTATATATTGATATAAGAGTGGTAAAGTTTGACGTCATCAAAAAATCTATTTTGAGAATTTCTAATTGTTTTCTTCATTTTCCTAATGATTAGGAGCCAGAGCGATTAACACTGAGTTCCTCTTAGAAATATATCCATTCAGATGGTCATATCTCAGCCAATACTCAACATATTCAATCGGTTTTCGACATTTGGACATTTTTGTTATGCTCTTTCGGAAAATGAAGAAAAAAATGAGAAATTCTCAAAATAGATTTTTTTTTTTACGTCATAGCTTCGGTACTCTATAGCGTCATTCACTTGACTCTCAACCAATGGGTTCAGAGTTCGAATCCTTACCCAACACTGACGCTTTTTTCATGAACATTAAAGGGAATGTAGCACGGTAAATACTGGTTAACGCCATCTACGTCTTCTTTTGATCAACTGCACGTAAACGAATGGACTTGATTAACGGTAGTCAGCGACTTAATCTCTACATAGTCAGCGCGCGCTAGCGTTCGCAAAACAGACCGAAGTTCTCCTCACGCTTCGGTTTCGCGTATGTTACACGCACGTGAATGCTGTGGTCGCGTCGTCCGTAGTCGTATTACACCCGATTGGCCCCGAGTAGGGCCACGGGAAAGACACTTAGTCTCGTCTTGCTACACTCCCTTTAATCCACATTTGCCACTCTCCACTCAGGTGTAAAATTGGTACCTGTAAATGATGGGGTAATAATAATATCAGGGCAGTCTGAATTCTGCTATGGTATACTGCTATAGTATAAGACCAAAATATTATTATGCAGGGAATAACTTAGAATATCATATATTGCTGTTGGAATTGGCTGAACTCAACCTTTGCTGGCAACATAAGAGTTGCTAACCATTGGTCACAGTTGTCTCTGTCTTGGGTTGCTCTGTCTGACCCGATGTGGTGAACGTTGACCGAGGTGCGCCCTCTGTTGCCTTGGGAGTTCCAGTCCCAGAGCCTGTTATTGACGTCATAGTTGTACGGGGCATTGTGGGTGATGTGCTGGGGAGTTCAACCCTTGCCGCAGGTGGAGTAACTGCAAAGTAATATCAGAATGATTGTCAGATATATTAAGCTTTCTCCTAATTTGGAGCTGGGTCGACAGGAGGTTTGCATGGGTTTATAGGCAAAATTGAGTGATTGTAAGAGTTATAGACTCATATTTACCAACAACCATGGAACAAAATATAACAAATCTTGGCACAGTTTTAAATCATACATGGAAGTGTATGACAATATTCAAACAATTTTGTTCCAGTAAACGTTTGGTAGGCATGTTAATTAAAATGTATGGATGCTTCTTTCTTGGGGACCTAGTTACGAGTTATTTAATTGACTTTTTATTTATAAATGATTTACAATAATTAGTATCTAGTCTCAATTCATTACTTGTTACTGTGTTTGGCAAGCCTCGGGCAAGCTTTCAAGAAAAGCCTTTTAATTTAGAATTATTCATGGATTTGAATATATTAGTTAACCAGTTTATTTCTTGTTTACCACCAGAACGTAAACCAATCACTTACAAACAAATGGAGCCTAGCCCTAGGTTCATAGAGGTTTATTCACATATAAAATCCACCCAAAATCTAATTAAAGATCGATTTATAAATGATAAAAATAAATTACACGATGCATTAAAAGTCATTTCATTTTTCCGCGGTATTGTTTTTAGTTTCTTTGTCACTTCATGTATGAACAGGGCATTCTTATCATCACATGTTGGTATGAACAGGGCATTCTTACCATCACTTGTTCGTATGAACAGAGCATTCTTACCATCACATGTTCCTGATACAGGGTTCAGATCATCTAATCCAATATCACTTCGGTTCCTATTACCAACTATACCTTGGAACTCAAACTGTAGATCAAAACGAGAATAGGAGGGAGAAAATGTGTTTGATATGAATACTGAGTGACAGAGTAGAAAGGATTGTATCGTAGAGGGCAGTATGAAGAAGATCAGCCTAAACAGGCTAATGGCATGTGGAGGATAAGCACTTTGCTGATCTAAATATCCAATTATGTATGGAATGCTGTCATATTCTTTATTCTTTTTAATGAATCCACTTGATATCATTTGCGTCTTATCAAATGTACAATTGGGCATTTTCAAAGGGCTAACAAATAAACTTTACACTTGAATCTTGAAATGATGTAATTGTTATGACTACTGACACAAAATACAAATAAACCACGCTGCATTACGTTTAAACGTTTTATTAACATGCTATTTCATTAAAAAAGATTTTTCAGATGAGATGAGGGCTTATAAGAATAGTCAAAATCTAATGCCAGCAATTACGATTTTATTTATTTTGCAAACACTGACGAATCATTGCGGAAATATAGTGTATAAGGTAGTTTCAGTAGTTGATTTATAAAAGGGCTATTGATGTTCACGTTACTGGATGAATAATATTTTTCAAGGAACTTTCTATGAAAGGTCGGACACTTGTAACTCGTTCATACCCTTGCAGCTCTGCTGTAAGGTACGGTAGCTTGCAACCAATCAGAAGAGCTCTGTTGACCACTCAGCCTCAAGATTACCTTCATACTACCACCTTCCATTTCATCTCTATACATTGCTATGGGGGAGGTAGAAAGAGGGGGGGGGGGGGTTACAAAGAAAAGTGAAAGTTAATGTATTGAAACAACCGTTCATTTGTATGGGGGTATAGGAATATGGGGGGGGGGTGGGGGGGGGGTTACAAAGAGAAGTGAAAGTTAATGTAATGAAACAAGCGTACATTTTTAGAAGGATTTTTGAAAAACACGTAAATCATACTCGGGCAAATGTCATCTTCTTTTGTTTTTCTTTGTTTGTTAAGGACTGCAAATTGAGAGGGCCGCCTAGCCCCCGGCCCGCCATGTGACCCACTATAGCTATATTCTATCATACCAACTTAATCAGGGATTGAAAATATAATTTCGTTTTCCGAGTAAGACCTGCAGGACCCCCCCCCCCCCCCCCCCCCCCCCCCTCATTCAACTGCCCACTAAATGGGCTGACTATACGCCACTGTATATATACAGAACCTCCACTGTATATCCTAACCTTATATAACCCCATCCACGGCCGGAGTTGGGGCGAATATAATTGTGATCCATATATTTAAATATTATGCTGAGTTTAGGATGCATATAGTAATGTTGGAAGTTGTATAGGCCTATCCCATATCGATGAAGTGTAGATGGGACCCCTCCCCTGGTGCCCAAGGGGGGGGGGGGGGTGGTGGTTAATCTTTTTCTTCAATTTTCGGTTTCGGAGACCAAAACAAAAAAAATTGCTCACTACCCCCCCCCCCCCCTCCCCCTGTGTCTCTGCTCTATACCCTTCCCGTCACTCTCTTTCTTTCTTTCTAGTCTCTAACCTCTCTTTCTCTCTCTCTCTCTCTCTCTCTCCCTCTTTCTCTGCTCGATACCCTTTCCATCACTCACTCTTTCTTTTCCCTACCCCCTCTCTCCCTCTCTTTCTCATTCTACCCCCTCTCCTTCCGTACCCGCTTTCTCTCTCTCCCCTCTCTCTCTCTCCCTCTTTTTCTCTCTCTCTCTCTTTGACAGGGTCATAACGAAATTAAAACTAGTAAAGCAAATCCAAGATCAAACAAACATAGCCTACAGAACACTGTAAGAGTACCATTTGTAGGTGTATGCAGCTTCAACATTTTGAAATAATATTGAAGAAAGTATAATTCTTCAGGAAGAACTAAAAACTAAAACTTGACCACGCTAACAACACATATCTTTGATGAGTTCTAGCTTAAAATCTCACCATGTGTCATTTTCGTGGTTGTGTAGTGCCTGGTCACATGTCTTTTCTTTTTGAAAACCTAATCGTAGCCCAATCTTTCGAAAGCGAGGAACATAGTAAGAGGGCGCTCGACAACAATCCCTTTTTAGTGCCGTTGATTATAGTGAACCCGGATCGAGTTGGGCCGAATATGACGAATACTATTTTGTTGGGCTAGCACAACAACAAAATAATATAAGCCATTTCGTGACCTACTAAAACCAAGTTGGCCAAACTCTGTGTATATATGGTTTGGATCCTTTCAAAAGATCTTTTAAACATTGAGAAGTCCCCTTTTGTGCACTTCCGAATAATCCGTTACTTCAACCCACCCCCCCCCCCCCCGCCCCATCCCAAATTATGTATTCTTCTAGATCCACTCCTGACCTCTATGAATAATAATTACATAACTTTCAGTTGCCATCTCTAAACGTTTGGTACTAATAACATTTTTCTACCCATGCGCAGATAGTATCTACGGACTGAAAATGCCCCCCCCCCCATCATACTCTGGATAATTGTATTTATTACGTCATCCCTCCAATATGGCCAAGGGGAGCGGGGGGGGGGGGCAATCCAATCCAATCCTCATTTGTATGACAGTAGAAAAATTAACCAATATGAATGGCGGAAGTTTGAAATAAATCTAATCCATAATGAAAGAGTTATGCAAGTTTGAAATACGATATATGCGTTTCTCACGTCGGCACTTTTGTCAGTGGATTGTGACGTACCGTAGTTAAGGAAAACTGCCATTTGTCGTGTACAAAATATATTATTTTTCTATTTTTCTCCCATATGCCCTCTCCCCGGGGGCACTACTAAACATGCATCGTAGATATCCTATTATTACAAGTCCTTTGAAAATACAAGATTCTTCAGTGTCATCCGTTTAAAAAATAAATGAAATGGTCGTATTTGTTAAGTGTTGGAACAAATGGGAAATAGTTAACACTACATCACAGTGACATTACCGGTGTGGCCAATTTGAATTCCCCTCAAGTGTAGTGATTACAACTCTCAAAATTGTATAGCTGTGATACCTTATGGACGATAAGAAATGCACCAGTTACACGTTTTCGCCTGGGTATCGACTGCACAGTTTTTCATGTGGTTTATTACTGAAGCAGTCACAAGGTGGCGCTAGAACAACGCATCCCTTCATAATGAAAGAGTCATCAATTGTTAAGACATCTGTAATAACATTCATGTTTGCTTTTACCACAATTTCGGGAATCAAGAACCAGATTGATCACTTGCCACAACCCGATAACTTATTGTTTATATATTTCCTGTACAGATATCATACATGTAAGTTTGAACTGTTGTAATAAAACCAATGTTTACAATTTGCCTTGTATCTTTATGTCTTTGCCATTTTTCTATTTTCCTTTTATAGAACACATACACATTTGTATTTATACCAATTTTTCCTTAAAGAATCATTTGTTTCCAGCCTCACCCTTTTTTCTTCCTTTTTGTTGTATTGTTGTTACGCCGCAGACAAATCAACTACTTATCATATTTAAATCATTAAATGAGTAAGATGTGTACTGTATTTGTGTGAATAACAAATGAAGCAGCCTACTTCATCTATGGGGCAATCCCCATACATTATACAAGTGCCATCATAAATATATAATAGAAACAACTCGTGTACACTCCTAAAATTATCAACCACATATTTCGTGTAAAATGCATATCAATAAAGAATGAAATAATAAAAAGTAATAAAGTTACTTGAGCTTCGTATGCAGCTGTAAATATGAACACAATGGAATTATCACTTACAAAAGCAATTACTATTATACACAATTACTTAATCTTCCAACACATATATGCATCTTTTGTATGAACTTCGTGAATTCTTTCGTCACACAAACCCTTTTACAATAAATAGTGCCACTCTAGTAGCAATCCAAGGTGTAGTACTTGTCGAAATAATGAATGATGTAATGTGTGTACGTATATACATATAATACATATGAAGTACATATAATACAGAAGTTGGTTCATAATAAAGATATGTACATTTTTACAACAAGTACATTAATTAGCTTCATGCATTCCATGGGACTCATTGGGTATAATGTCTCACATTTAAATGGTGATGTGAAGTACTGACATGAATTGCATTATTTTAATATAGATGCTACGAAAATATAATGAATAATACAAAACGTTATACAAGGCCATTAACAAATAGATCGTTGTATTATGATATTATCCTAATCGAACAAAACCGAGTAAAATGAGACAAAACCGGAAGGGCCATTTGCCCGAAATTATACTACATGTATTATTTCACGTTCTGTCTCCTTTTCCTTCATCTCTCCCCCAATCGAATGGGGATGGGGGTACTCAGCGTTGAGGGCGTGTAAGATAACATATGTTTAAAGATCCACGATAGATGTAAGCATGCATTTTCTGCATTATTTCGCCATCAAAACCATCCCATATACAAGTATTATGTTTGTACAAAGATTAGAGAAATAGTCTCATTGCAGATTTAAGTTATTTTCTAAATTCAAATAACTTTCCAAAAAATTGGAATTGGCAAAACAAATTTTAAAAAAATTGATGAATAAAACGTATACCTAAATCCCAAATTCGTATGTTTCCAAAAATTTCCCAAATAGCTGGGTTTTTTATGAATCTACATCGTCGATCACCATTACACTTGATTCATTAAAAGTGCAAACAACACATTTGTACATAAGTGTTTCTATATCTAAATGTAAAACAACATGCTGCTTAGATAATTTTAAAAACTGTAATAAGGAGTGAAATTATTCCAAGTACGATGATGGAATTGAGGCATGAGTTAAAGTCAATAACATAATTACCAATGGAAATGCGTACAGCTGGTTAGCAGGGGCCTACACTATCTAAACATGAAGATGAAATAATTTAACTTCATGTCTCCTGGAAGTTGACATGTTGACTACTGATTAAACATATTCCCCATAGCTTTAATACAAAAATAGCCCGGTTCCAGTAGGAAATGGGTTAACGAATACCAGGCAGTAGCTCATGTATATATCAGGTATGAGACAATGCAGCATGTCAACTTGACCGGGTAGTGTGTAGTCATCACTGGAACTCATCCACAGTGAGAAAAACAAATGATGTCAGGTACAAGGCAACGCACTATGTCAGCTGCGGCTCAATCACTGTGGGAAATGAGGTAGTTCTTACCCTCACGGGATTCCTGAACGAGGAAACATAATGTAATTTCGATAAGAAGAATAATACTAAATGACATAAATTATAGAAATGTATTTATTTTACATATAAATGATGAAATATTCTTTTTTACCTCAGGATTATGATAAGACCGAAAGTGTAAGTGTCTTTATACTGATAGTTGTTCCACTGACCACCTTGATATATGTCAGTTTTATTAATGAATTTCTGTTTCTGTTTCCTATTCGTGTCTAGGTAAAGATGTATATTATTGTAAAATCTTTCCCAAATGCATCATCGAATTCAATTATTCAATTATCCTCTAGCTGGGGACTGTTTAATAAAGATGAAACGGAAAAGAGTGTAGTGGATAACCCCCTTGCCAGGTTATCATGATTTTTTTCGTTTGCTGGACCTGAGTCATAATGGGCCAATAGTGTAACAGAAAGCAGAAAATGACTTATTAGCTATGTGGAACCCTAATTTTGTTATCAGCATACAACATGAAGCTTAACTAATAAACCTTAGGAACATCATTCTGAAAAGAAAGAAATCAATTCCTAGACATCATTACATCAACAAAATAGCAAATTTACTATTTCAAGTCCTTATTTTCATAATGATAATTGTTAATAAAGACAGATC
>JAVYIG010013752.1:0-45285 GCA_035222895.1 Strongylocentrotus droebachiensis
GGTCTACCCATGGAATAGCAACAAACTGACTTGTGATGGCACTTTACAGCAATTTAAAAGATATTGAGGGGTTTGGAGCAGTGACAACTCACTGTCGCGGAAGTTGTCGCTCATCTTGGCAAAGACGGCTTTGTGAAACACTGAGCTGACAAGTTGCGCGACAGTGGCGAGATTTTGTTGATCTTGTTGTAGTTATGACGGTTTTGAGAAACGGCCCCCTGGTCTTTATCTTTAAAAGCAAAATATTGACGATATGGACATTACATTAACTTGTTAGCCCATGTACTTCCTCAAGATTTTATTCCCTTATGGAGTATTAAACATGAGAAGATTCAATTCAACGGCAATAAACCCCCAGATTGCAGTCACACGCCAACAGTCACAACATTGCCCCACACATAACAAAATTTGTAGTAAAACTGAGTGATATGGCGAAAAAATCGACGAGACCCTGACTTTAGTCCTAATTAACCAAGTTAGTTTAAGCTTGTCTGCGACAGTTCTCGGTATCTCTAATCGAAAGGGAACATATACTCACCTCTTCTTGCCACTATTCGTGTGTTTCTGCTTTGATTTCGTCATTTCTGCTTGCGCTTTTTTAGCTGTATGTGCGAGCGAATTGAAAGATTCACATGTGGGAATCGATAGAATGGCACAAGGCTCATGGAATTATATCCCCACAAAATACTCTATATAACGGCAAGTCTATAGAAAATTACACCTTATGGACGTATAATTTTATATCAATCAATATAAGAGAGTTTTAATTTCATAGATTATAACATTTATTAGATCAATGAACCTCGGTGTGGATTCATGAAAGTATTTTTCTGGAAACAAGGCTAAGTCAAGCGAATCAAATCATGCACGTGTGGATCGGTGAACTCAGCTCAGTGGCATGGCATGCATGGGTGCACCATTCCTGAGTTAAATGCCCATCACCCATCATGATGACAATTAAAAGGGGGTAATTTTCCGGGATAATTTTTGTACATAATTTGGGGTTGTCATCGAACATATATATACATATATTTTAAGGGGGGTTGGTGATCGATGTATTATTTGTTTTTGGTTACAAACTGAAGATCAAAGGATCATAAGATCTAATTCACATGATTCATATAAATATTTCAAAGAAAAACTGAAACTTAGATAAATATCGGGGTGTTCCATCAAGCCTTAATTTTAGTTGATGACTGCTTGCCCGATTGCATGACGACAGCTTTTACGTGAAATATGAAACATGGAAATTAGACTTTAGTGCGTGTCCAAGCATGCATAACCGCAGTATATAGGCACTGAGAGCTAGAGGTCAGTGGTAGTAGGTCCATGGCCCAAGCGTGAATGGTTATGGGCGTAGCATACTAGTCTGCAAGCACAAACCCTGGTCAGTCGTAAAAGTGAGTCTGCACTATAAGACTACCATAGGCCATGTACAACCAGTAGGTAGCTGGGCTAGACTTCTCTCAAGGCACAATGATTTTTTGATAAAAGTGTCAAATTAGGGTCTGTGCCTGCAGACTAGTAGCATACTACCGGTTTCCGTTCCCTGATTATATCTAGTGTCAAGTTGGCCAACAATACGCGAGCCCACGACAAGCCAGCCCAATAATCTAACCAACATTAGCAGGATTAGCTATATCGGATACAGTATTACGCGGGGCTGTAGAAATTGGACTCGCCTGCTTCCACGGCTTCGCGAATCGGCCAAGGATTTTCAGGGGTGTCACGATAATTGCTACGGCGACTTTTTGTCCGGGGTTTGGGGGGTGGGGGGGGGGGGGGGGGCTCTTTTAAATTTGGACATAATTCAAAACTTATTTAAAGTTATAAATAGTGAATATTTGATGGCATACTTGCCCCAAAACGACAAATTGTTCCTGGGATCCCTTGGTGGAATAGTGGGAGGACACCTAGTCATTCATCCCATGATAGTAAAAGTGGGACCAGTCGTCAAGTTTTACTAGCCCCACTCTTTTAAATTTGAACATAATTCAAAACGGGAGGTATAAATAGTGAATATTTGATGGCGTACTTGCCCGAAAACGACAGATTGTTCCTAGGAATCCCTAAGTGAATTTGTTGGAGGACACCTAGTCATTCATCCCATGATAGTAAAAGTGGGACCAGTGGTCAAGTTTTACTAGCCCCACTCTTTTAAATTTGAACATAATTCAAAACGGGAGGTATAAATAGTGAATATTTGATGGCGTACTTGCCCGAAAACGACAGATTGCTCCTGGGAATCCCTAAGTGGATTTGTGGGAGGACACCTAGTCTTTCATCCCATGACAGTAAAAGTGGGACCAGTGGTCAAGTTTTACTAGCCCCACTCTTTTAAATTTGGACATAATTCAAAACGGGAGGTATAAATAGTGAATATTTGATGGCGTACTCGCCCGAAAACGACAGATTGCTCCTGGGAATCCCTTAGTAGAATTGTGGGAGGACACCTAGTCTTTCATCCCATGACAGTAAAGTGGGACCAGTGGTCAAGTTTTACTAGCCCCACTCTTTTAAATTTGGACATAATTCAAAACGGGAGGTATAAATAGTGAATATTTGATGGCGTACTTGCCCGAAAACGACAGATTGCTCCTGGGAATCCCTTAGTGGAATTGTGGGAGGACACCTAGTCATTCGTCCCATGATAGTAAAAGTGGGACCAGTGGTCAAGTTTTACTAGCCCCACTCTTTTAAATTTGAACATAATTCAAAACGCGAGGTATAAATAGTGAATATTTGATGGCGTACTTGCCCGAAAACGACAGATTGCTCCTGGGAATCCCTTAGTGGAATTGTGGGAGGACACCTAGTCTTTCATCCCATGATAGTAAAAGTGGGACCAGTGGTCAAGTTTTACTAGCCCCACTCTTTTAAATTTGGACATAATTCAAAACGGGAGGTATATTTGATGGCGTACTTGCCCGAAAACGACAGATTGCTCCTGGGAATCCCTTAGTGGAATTGTGGGAGGACACCTAATCTTTTATCCCATGATAGTAAAAGTGGGACCAGTGGTCAAGTTTTACTAGCCCCACTCTTTTAAATTTGGACATAATTCAAAACGGGAGGTATAAATAGTGAATATTTGATGGCGTACTTGCCCGAAAACGACAGATTGCTCCTGGGAATCCCTTAGTGGAATTGTGGGAGGACACCTAGTCTTTCATCCCATGATAGTAAAAGTGGGACCAGTGGTCAAGTTTTACTAGCCCCACTTTTTTAAATTTGGACGTAATTCAAAACGGGAGGTATAAATAGTGAATATTTGATGACGTACTTGCCCGAGAACGACAGATTGCTCCTGGGAATCCCTTAGTGGAATTATGGGAGGACACCTATTCTTTCATCCCATGACAGTAAAAGTGGGACCAGTGGTCAAGTTTTACTAGCCCCACTCTTTTAAATTTGGACATAATTCAAAACGGGAGGTATAAATAGTGAATATTTGATGGCGTACTCGCCCGAAAACGACAGATTGCTCCTGGGAATCCCTTAGTAGAATTGTGGGAGGACACCTAGTCTTTCATCCCATGACAGTAAAGTGGGACCAGTGGTCAAGTTTTACTAGCCCCACTCTTTTAAATTTGGACATAATTCAAAACGGGAGGTATAAATAGTGAATATTTGATGGCGTACTTGCCCGAAAACGACAGATTGCTCCTGGGAATCCCTTAGTGGAATTGTGGGAGGACACCTAGTCATTCATCCCATGATAGTAAAAGTGGGACCAGTGGTCAAGTTTTACTAGCCCCACTCTTTTAAATTTGAACATAATTCAAAACGCGAGGTATAAATAGTGAATATTTGATGGCGTACTTGCCCGAAAACGACAGATTGCTCCTGGGAATCCCTTAGTGGAATTGTGGGAGGACACCTAGTCTTTCATCCCATGATAGTAAAAGTGGGACCAGTGGTCAAGTTTTACTAGCCCCACTCTTTTAAATTTGGACATAATTCAAAACGGGAGGTATATTTGATGGCGTACTTGCCCGAAAACGACAGATTGCTCCTGGGAATCCCTAAGTGGATTTGTGGGAGGACACCTAGTCTTTCATCCCATGACAGTAAAAGTGGGACCAGTGGTCAAGTTTTACTAGCCCCACTCTTTTAAATTTGGACATAATTCAAAACGGGAGGTATAAATAGTGAATATTTGATGGCGTACTCGCCCGAAAACGACAGATTGCTCCTGGGAATCCCTTAGTAGAATTGTGGGAGGACACCTAGTCTTTCATCCCATGACAGTAAAGTGGGACCAGTGGTCAAGTTTTACTAGCCCCACTCTTTTAAATTTGGACATAATTCAAAACGGGAGGTATAAATAGTGAATATTTGATGGCGTACTTGCCCGAAAACGACAGATTGCTCCTGGGAATCCCTTAGTGGAATTGTGGGAGGACACCTAGTCATTCATCCCATGATAGTAAAAGTGGGACCAGTGGTCAAGTTTTACTAGCCCCACTCTTTTAAATTTGAACATAATTCAAAACGCGAGGTATAAATAGTGAATATTTGATGGCGTACTTGCCCGAAAACGACAGATTGCTCCTGGGAATCCCTTAGTGGAATTGTGGGAGGACACCTAGTCTTTCATCCCATGATAGTAAAAGTGGGACCAGTGGTCAAGTTTTACTAGCCCCACTCTTTTAAATTTGGACATAATTCAAAACGGGAGGTATATTTGATGGCGTACTTGCCCGAAAATGACAGATTGCTCCTGGGAATCCCTTAGTGGAATTGTGGGAGGACACCTAGTCTTTCATCCCATGATAGTAAAAGTGGGACCAGTGGTCAAGTTTTACTAGCCCCACTCTTTTAAATTTGGACATAATTCAAAACGGGAGGTATATTTGATGGCGTACTTGCCCGAAAACGACAGATTGCTCCTGGGAATCCCTTAGTGGAATTGTGGGAGGACACCTAGTCTTTCATCCCATGATAGTAAAAGTGGGACCAGTAGTCAAGTTTTACTAGCCCCACTTTTTTAAATTTGGACGTAATTCAAAACGGGAGGTATAAATAGTGAATATTTGATGACGTACTTGCCCGAGAACGACAGATTGCTCCTGGGAATCCCTTAGTGGAATTGTGGGAGGACACCTAGTCTTTCATCCCATGACAGTAAAAGTGGGACCAGTGGTCAAGTTTTACTAGCCCCACTCTTTTAAATTTGGACATAATTCAAAACGGGAGGTATAAATAGTGAATATTTGATGGCGTACTCGCCCGAAAACGACAGATTGCTCCTGGGAATCCCTTAGTGGAATTGTGGGAGGACACCTAGTCTTTCATCCCATGACAGTAAAGTGGGACCAGTGGTCAAGTTTTACTAGCCCCACTCTTTTAAATTTGGACATAATTCAAAACGGGAGGTATAAATAGTGAATATTTGATGGCGTACTTGCCCGAAAACGACAGATTGCTCCTGGGAATCCCTTAGTAGAATTGTGGGAGGACACCTAGTCATTCATCCCATGATAGTAAAAGTGGGACCAGTGGTCAAGTTTTACTAGCCCCACTCTTTTAAATTTGAACATAATTCAAAACGCGAGGTATAAATAGTGAATATTTGATGGCGTACTTGCCCGAAAACGACAGATTGCTCCTGGGAATCCCTTAGTGGAATTGTGGGAGGACACCTAGTCTTTCATCCCATGATAGTAAAAGTGGGACCAGTGGTCAAGTTTTACTAGCCCCACTCTTTTAAATTTGGACATAATTCAAAACGGGAGGTATATTTGATGGCGTACTTGCCCGAAAACGACAGATTGCTCCTGGGAATCCCTAAGTGGATTTGTGGGAGGACACCTAGTCTTTCATCCCATGACAGTAAAAGTGGGACCAGTGGTCAAGTTTTACTAGCCCCACTCTTTTAAATTTGGACATAATTCAAAACGGGAGGTATAAATAGTGAATATTTGATGGCGTACTTGCCCGAAAACGACAGATTGCTCCTGGGAATCCCTTAGTAGAATTGTGGGAGGACACCTAGTCATTCATCCCATGATAGTAAAAGTGGGACCAGTGGTCAAGTTTTACTAGCCCCACTCTTTTAAATTTGAACATAATTCAAAACGCGAGGTATAAATAGTGAATATTTGATGGCGTACTTGCCCGAAAACGACAGATTGCTCCTGGGAATCCCTTAGTGGAATTGTGGGAGGACACCTAGTCTTTCATCCCATGATAGTAAAAGTGGGACCAGTGGTCAAGTTTTACTAGCCCCACTCTTTTAAATTTGGACATAATTCAAAACGGGAGGTATATTTGATGGCGTACTTGCCCGAAAACGACAGATTGCTCCTGGGAATCCCTAAGTGGATTTGTGGGAGGACACCTAGTCTTTCATCCCATGACAGTAAAAGTGGGACCAGTGGTCAAGTTTTACTAGCCCCACTCTTTTAAATTTGGACATAATTCAAAACGGGAGGTATAAATAGTGAATATTTGATGGCGTACTCGCCCGAAAACGACAGATTGCTCCTGGGAATCCCTTAGTAGAATTGTGGGAGGACACCTAGTCTTTCATCCCATGACAGTAAAGTGGGACCAGTGGTCAAGTTTTACTAGCCCCACTCTTTTAAATTTGGACATAATTCAAAACGGGAGGTATAAATAGTGAATATTTGATGGCGTACTTGCCCGAAAACGACAGATTGCTCCTGGGAATCCCTAAGTGGATTTGTGGGAGGACACCTAGTCTTTCATTCCATGACAGTAAAAGTGGGACTAGTGGTCAAGTTTTACTAGCCCCACTCTTTTAAATTTGGACATAATTCAAAACGGGAGGTATAAATAGTGAATATTTGATGGCGTACTCGCCCGAAAACGACAGATTGCTCCTGGGAATCCCTTAGTAGAATTGTGGGAGGACACCTAGTCTTTCATCCCATGACAGTAAAGTGGGACCAGTGGTCAAGTTTTACTAGCCCCACTCTTTTAAATTTGGACATAATTCAAAACGGGAGGTATAAATAGTGAATATTTGATGGCGTACTTGCCCGAAAACGACAGATTGCTCCTGGGAATCCCTTAGTGGAATTGTGGGAGGACACCTAGTCATTCGTCCCATGATAGTAAAAGTGGGACCAGTGGTCAAGTTTTACTAGCCCCACTCTTTTAAATTTGAACATAATTCAAAACGCGAGGTATAAATAGTGAATATTTGATGGCGTACTTGCCCGAAAACGACAGATTGCTCCTGGGAATCCCTTAGTGGAATTGTGGGAGGACACCTAGTCTTTCATCCCATGATAGTAAAAGTGGGACCAGTGGTCAAGTTTTACTAGCCCCACTCTTTTAAATTTGGACATAATTCAAAACGGGAGGTATATTTGATGGCGTACTTGCCCGAAAACGACAGATTGCTCCTGGGAATCCCTTAGTGGAATTGTGGGAGGACACCTAATCTTTTATCCCATGATAGTAAAAGTGGGACCAGTGGTCAAGTTTTACTAGCCCCACTCTTTTAAATTTGGACATAATTCAAAACGGGAGGTATAAATAGTGAATATTTGATGGCGTACTTGCCCGAAAACGACAGATTGCTCCTGGGAATCCCTTAGTGGAATTGTGGGAGGACACCTAGTCTTTCATCCCATGATAGTAAAAGTGGGACCAGTGGTCAAGTTTTACTAGCCCCACTTTTTTAAATTTGGACGTAATTCAAAACGGGAGGTATAAATAGTGAATATTTGATGACGTACTTGCCCGAGAACGACAGATTGCTCCTGGGAATCCCTTAGTGGAATTGTGGGAGGACACCTATTCTTTCATCCCATGACAGTAAAAGTGGGACCAGTGGTCAAGTTTTACTAGCCCCACTCTTTTAAATTTGGACATAATTCAAAACGGGAGGTATAAATAGTGAATATTTGATGGCGTACTCGCCCGAAAACGACAGATTGCTCCTGGGAATCCCTTAGTGGAATTGTGGGAGGACACCTAGTCATTCATCCCATGATAGTAAAAGTGGGACCAGTGGTCAAGTTTTACTAGCCCCACTCTTTTAAATTTGAACATAATTCAAAACGCGAGGTATAAATAGTGAATATTTGATGGCGTACTTGCCCGAAAACGACAGATTGCTCCTGGGAATCCCTTAGTGGAATTGTGGGAGGACACCTAGTCTTTCATCCCATGATAGTAAAAGTGGGACCAGTGGTCAAGTTTTACTAGCCCCACTCTTTTAAATTTGGACATAATTCAAAACGGGAGGTATATTTGATGGCGTACTTGCCCGAAAACGACAGATTGCTCCTGGGAATCCCTAAGTGGATTTGTGGGAGGACACCTAGTCATTCATCCCATGATAGTAAAAGTGGGACCAGTGGTCAAGTTTTACTAGCCCCACTCTTTTAAATTTGAACATAATTCAAAACGCGAGGTATAAATAGTGAATATTTGATGACGTACTTGCCCGAGAACGACAGATTGCTCCTGGGAATCCCTTAGTGGAATTGTGGGAGGACACCTAGTCTTTCATCCCATGACAGTAAAAGTGGGACCAGTGGTCAAGTTTTACTAGCCCCACTCTTTTAAATTTGGACATAATTCAAAACGGGAGGTATAAATAGTGAATATTTGATGGCGTACTCGCCCGAAAACGACAGATTGCTCCTGGGAATCCCTTAGTAGAATTGTGGGAGGACACCTAGTCTTTCATCCCATGACAGTAAAGTGGGACCAGTGGTCAAGTTTTACTAGCCCCACTCTTTTAAATTTGGACATAATTCAAAACGGGAGGTATAAATAGTGAATATTTGATGGCGTACTTGCCCGAAAACGACAGATTGCTCCTGGGAATCCCTTAGTGGAATTGTGGGAGGACACCTAGTCATTCATCCCATGATAGTAAAAGTGGGACCAGTGGTCAAGTTTTACTAGCCCCACTCTTTTAAATTTGAACATAATTCAAAACGCGAGGTATAAATAGTGAATATTTGATGGCGTACTTGCCCGAAAACGACAGATTGCTCCTGGGAATCCCTTAGTGGAATTGTGGGAGGACACCTAGTCTTTCATCCCATGATAGTAAAAGTGGGACCAGTGGTCAAGTTTTACTAGCCCCACTCTTTTAAATTTGGACATAATTCAAAACGGGAGGTATATTTGATGGCGTACTTGCCCGAAAACGACAGATTGCTCCTGGGAATCCCTAAGTGGATTTGTGGGAGGACACCTAGTCTTTCATCCCATGACAGTAAAAGTGGGACCAGTGGTCAAGTTTTACTAGCCCCACTCTTTTAAATTTGGACATAATTCAAAACGGGAGGTATAAATAGTGAATATTTGATGGCGTACTCGCCCGAAAACGACAGATTGCTCCTGGGAATCCCTTAGTAGAATTGTGGGAGGACACCTAGTCTTTCATCCCATGACAGTAAAGTGGGACCAGTGGTCAAGTTTTACTAGCCCCACTCTTTTAAATTTGGACATAATTCAAAACGGGAGGTATAAATAGTGAATATTTGATGGCGTACTTGCCCGAAAACGACAGATTGCTCCTGGGAATCCCTTAGTGGAATTGTGGGAGGACACCTAGTCATTCGTCCCATGATAGTAAAAGTGGGACCAGTGGTCAAGTTTTACTAGCCCCACTCTTTTAAATTTGAACATAATTCAAAACGCGAGGTATAAATAGTGAATATTTGATGGCGTACTTGCCCGAAAACGACAGATTGCTCCTGGGAATCCCTTAGTGGAATTGTGGGAGGACACCTAGTCTTTCATCCCATGATAGTAAAAGTGGGACCAGTGGTCAAGTTTTACTAGCCCCACTCTTTTAAATTTGGACATAATTCAAAACGGGAGGTATATTTGATGGCGTACTTGCCCGAAAACGACAGATTGCTCCTGGGAATCCCTTAGTGGAATTGTGGGAGGACACCTAATCTTTTATCCCATGATAGTAAAAGTGGGACCAGTGGTCAAGTTTTACTAGCCCCACTCTTTTAAATTTGGACATAATTCAAAACGGGAGGTATAAATAGTGAATATTTGATGGCGTACTTGCCCGAAAACGACAGATTGCTCCTGGGAATCCCTTAGTGGAATTGTGGGAGGACACCTAGTCTTTCATCCCATGATAGTAAAAGTGGGACCAGTGGTCAAGTTTTACTAGCCCCACTTTTTTAAATTTGGACGTAATTCAAAACGGGAGGTATAAATAGTGAATATTTGATGACGTACTTGCCCGAGAACGACAGATTGCTCCTGGGAATCCCTTAGTGGAATTATGGGAGGACACCTATTCTTTCATCCCATGACAGTAAAAGTGGGACCAGTGGTCAAGTTTTACTAGCCCCACTCTTTTAAATTTGGACATAATTCAAAACGGGAGGTATAAATAGTGAATATTTGATGGCGTACTCGCCCGAAAACGACAGATTGCTCCTGGGAATCCCTTAGTAGAATTGTGGGAGGACACCTAGTCTTTCATCCCATGACAGTAAAGTGGGACCAGTGGTCAAGTTTTACTAGCCCCACTCTTTTAAATTTGGACATAATTCAAAACGGGAGGTATAAATAGTGAATATTTGATGGCGTACTTGCCCGAAAACGACAGATTGCTCCTGGGAATCCCTTAGTGGAATTGTGGGAGGACACCTAGTCATTCATCCCATGATAGTAAAAGTGGGACCAGTGGTCAAGTTTTACTAGCCCCACTCTTTTAAATTTGAACATAATTCAAAACGCGAGGTATAAATAGTGAATATTTGATGGCGTACTTGCCCGAAAACGACAGATTGCTCCTGGGAATCCCTTAGTGGAATTGTGGGAGGACACCTAGTCTTTCATCCCATGATAGTAAAAGTGGGACCAGTGGTCAAGTTTTACTAGCCCCACTCTTTTAAATTTGGACATAATTCAAAACGGGAGGTATATTTGATGGCGTACTTGCCCGAAAACGACAGATTGCTCCTGGGAATCCCTAAGTGGATTTGTGGGAGGACACCTAGTCTTTCATCCCATGACAGTAAAAGTGGGACCAGTGGTCAAGTTTTACTAGCCCCACTCTTTTAAATTTGGACATAATTCAAAACGGGAGGTATAAATAGTGAATATTTGATGGCGTACTCGCCCGAAAACGACAGATTGCTCCTGGGAATCCCTTAGTAGAATTGTGGGAGGACACCTAGTCTTTCATCCCATGACAGTAAAGTGGGACCAGTGGTCAAGTTTTACTAGCCCCACTCTTTTAAATTTGGACATAATTCAAAACGGGAGGTATAAATAGTGAATATTTGATGGCGTACTTGCCCGAAAACGACAGATTGCTCCTGGGAATCCCTTAGTGGAATTGTGGGAGGACACCTAGTCATTCATCCCATGATAGTAAAAGTGGGACCAGTGGTCAAGTTTTACTAGCCCCACTCTTTTAAATTTGAACATAATTCAAAACGCGAGGTATAAATAGTGAATATTTGATGGCGTACTTGCCCGAAAACGACAGATTGCTCCTGGGAATCCCTTAGTGGAATTGTGGGAGGACACCTAGTCTTTCATCCCATGATAGTAAAAGTGGGACCAGTGGTCAAGTTTTACTAGCCCCACTCTTTTAAATTTGGACATAATTCAAAACGGGAGGTATATTTGATGGCGTACTTGCCCGAAAACGACAGATTGCTCCTGGGAATCCCTTAGTGGAATTGTGGGAGGACACCTAGTCTTTCATCCCATGATAGTAAAAGTGGGACCAGTGGTCAAGTTTTACTAGCCCCACTCTTTTAAATTTGGACATAATTCAAAACGGGAGGTATATTTGATGGCGTACTTGCCCGAAAACGACAGATTGCTCCTGGGAATCCCTTAGTGGAATTGTGGGAGGACACCTAGTCTTTCATCCCATGATAGTAAAAGTGGGACCAGTAGTCAAGTTTTACTAGCCCCACTTTTTTAAATTTGGACGTAATTCAAAACGGGAGGTATAAATAGTGAATATTTGATGACGTACTTGCCCGAGAACGACAGATTGCTCCTGGGAATCCCTTAGTGGAATTGTGGGAGGACACCTAGTCTTTCATCCCATGACAGTAAAAGTGGGACCAGTGGTCAAGTTTTACTAGCCCCACTCTTTTAAATTTGGACATAATTCAAAACGGGAGGTATAAATAGTGAATATTTGATGGCGTACTCGCCCGAAAACGACAGATTGCTCCTGGGAATCCCTTAGTAGAATTGTGGGAGGACACCTAGTCTTTCATCCCATGACAGTAAAGTGGGACCAGTGGTCAAGTTTTACTAGCCCCACTCTTTTAAATTTGGACATAATTCAAAACGGGAGGTATAAATAGTGAATATTTGATGGCGTACTTGCCCGAAAACGACAGATTGCTCCTGGGAATCCCTTAGTAGAATTGCGGGAGGACACCTAGTCATTCATCCCATGATAGTAAAAGTGGGACCAGTGGTCAAGTTTTACTAGCCCCACTCTTTTAAATTTGAACATAATTCAAAACGCGAGGTATAAATAGTGAATATTTGATGGCGTACTTGCCCGAAAACGACAGATTGCTCCTGGGAATCCCTTAGTGGAATTGTGGGAGGACACCTAGTCTTTCATCCCATGATAGTAAAAGTGGGACCAGTGGTCAAGTTTTACTAGCCCCACTCTTTTAAATTTGGACATAATTCAAAACGGGAGGTATATTTGATGGCGTACTTGCCCGAAAACGACAGATTGCTCCTGGGAATCCCTAAGTGGATTTGTGGGAGGACACCTAGTCTTTCATCCCATGACAGTAAAAGTGGGACCAGTGGTCAAGTTTTACTAGCCCCACTCTTTTAAATTTGGACATAATTCAAAACGGGAGGTATAAATAGTGAATATTTGATGGCGTACTCGCCCGAAAACGACAGATTGCTCCTGGGAATCCCTTAGTAGAATTGTGGGAGGACACCTAGTCTTTCATCCCATGACAGTAAAGTGGGACCAGTGGTCAAGTTTTACTAGCCCCACTCTTTTAAATTTGGACATAATTCAAAACGGGAGGTATAAATAGTGAATATTTGATGGCGTACTTGCCCGAAAACGACAGATTGCTCCTGGGAATCCCTAAGTGGATTTGTGGGAGGACACCTAGTCTTTCATTCCATGACAGTAAAAGTGGGACCAGTGGTCAAGTTTTACTAGCCCCACTCTTTTAAATTTGGACATAATTCAAAACGGGAGGTATAAATAGTGAATATTTGATGGCGTACTCGCCCGAAAACGACAGATTGCTCCTGGGAATCCCTTAGTAGAATTGTGGGAGGACACCTAGTCTTTCATCCCATGACAGTAAAGTGGGACCAGTGGTCAAGTTTTACTAGCCCCACTCTTTTAAATTTGGACATAATTCAAAACGGGAGGTATAAATAGTGAATATTTGATGGCGTACTTGCCCGAAAACGACAGATTGCTCCTGGGAATCCCTTAGTGGAATTGTGGGAGGACACCTAGTCATTCATCCCATGATAGTAAAAGTGGGACCAGTGGTCAAGTTTTACTAGCCCCACTCTTTTAAATTTGAACATAATTCAAAACGCGAGGTATAAATAGTGAATATTTGATGGCGTACTTGCCCGAAAACGACAGATTGCTCCTGGGAATCCCTTAGTGGAATTGTGGGAGGACACCTAGTCTTTCATCCCATGATAGTAAAAGTGGGACCAGTGGTCAAGTTTTACTAGCCCCACTCTTTTAAATTTGGACATAATTCAAAACGGGAGGTATATTTGATGGCGTACTTGCCCGAAAACGACAGATTGCTCCTGGAATCCCTTAGTGGAATTGTGGGAGGACACCTAGTCTTTCATCCCATGATAGTAAAAGTGGGACCAGTGGTCAAGTTTTACTAGCCCCACTCTTTTAAATTTGGACATAATTCAAAACGGGAGGTATATTTGATGGCGTACTTGCCCGAAAACGACAGATTGCTCCTGGGAATCCCTTAGTGGAATTGTGGGAGGACACCTAGTCTTTCATCCCATGATAGTAAAAGTGGGACCAGTAGTCAAGTTTTACTAGCCCCACTTTTTTAAATTTGGACGTAATTCAAAACGGGAGGTATAAATAGTGAATATTTGATGACGTACTTGCCCGAGAACGACAGATTGCTCCTGGGAATCCCTTAGTGGAATTGTGGGAGGACACCTAGTCTTTCATCCCATGACAGTAAAAGTGGGACCAGTGGTCAAGTTTTACTAGCCCCACTCTTTTAAATTTGGACATAATTCAAAACGGGAGGTATAAATAGTGAATATTTGATGGCGTACTCGCCCGAAAACGACAGATTGCTCCTGGGAATCCCTTAGTAGAATTGTGGGAGGACACCTAGTCTTTCATCCCATGACAGTAAAGTGGGACCAGTGGTCAAGTTTTACTAGCCCCACTCTTTTAAATTTGGACATAATTCAAAACGGGAGGTATAAATAGTGAATATTTGATGGCGTACTTGCCCGAAAACGACAGATTGCTCCTGGGAATCCCTTAGTAGAATTGTGGGAGGACACCTAGTCATTCATCCCATGATAGTAAAAGTGGGACCAGTGGTCAAGTTTTACTAGCCCCACTCTTTTAAATTTGAACATAATTCAAAACGCGAGGTATAAATAGTGAATATTTGATGGCGTACTTGCCCGAAAACGACAGATTGCTCCTGGGAATCCCTTAGTGGAATTGTGGGAGGACACCTAGTCTTTCATCCCATGATAGTAAAAGTGGGACCAGTGGTCAAGTTTTACTAGCCCCACTCTTTTAAATTTGGACATAATTCAAAACGGGAGGTATATTTGATGGCGTACTTGCCCGAAAACGACAGATTGCTCCTGGGAATCCCTAAGTGGATTTGTGGGAGGACACCTAGTCTTTCATCCCATGACAGTAAAAGTGGGACCAGTGGTCAAGTTTTACTAGCCCCACTCTTTTAAATTTGGACATAATTCAAAACGGGAGGTATAAATAGTGAATATTTGATGGCGTACTCGCCCGAAAACGACAGATTGCTCCTGGGAATCCCTTAGTAGAATTGTGGGAGGACACCTAGTCTTTCATCCCATGACAGTAAAGTGGGACCAGTGGTCAAGTTTTACTAGCCCCACTCTTTTAAATTTGGACATAATTCAAAACGGGAGGTATAAATAGTGAATATTTGATGGCGTACTTGCCCGAAAACGACAGATTGCTCCTGGGAATCCCTAAGTGGATTTGTGGGAGGACACCTAGTCTTTCATTCCATGACAGTAAAAGTGGGACCAGTGGTCAAGTTTTACTAGCCCCACTCTTTTAAATTTGGACATAATTCAAAACGGGAGGTATAAATAGTGAATATTTGATGGCGTACTCGCCCGAAAACGACAGATTGCTCCTGGGAATCCCTTAGTAGAATTGTGGGAGGACACCTAGTCTTTCATCCCATGACAGTAAAGTGGGACCAGTGGTCAAGTTTTACTAGCCCCACTCTTTTAAATTTGGACATAATTCAAAACGGGAGGTATAAATAGTGAATATTTGATGGCGTACTTGCCCGAAAACGACAGATTGCTCCTGGGAATCCCTTAGTGGAATTGTGGGAGGACACCTAGTCATTCGTCCCATGATAGTAAAAGTGGGACCAGTGGTCAAGTTTTACTAGCCCCACTCTTTTAAATTTGAACATAATTCAAAACGCGAGGTATAAATAGTGAATATTTGATGGCGTACTTGCCCGAAAACGACAGATTGCTCCTGGGAATCCCTTAGTGGAATTGTGGGAGGACACCTAGTCTTTCATCCCATGATAGTAAAAGTGGGACCAGTGGTCAAGTTTTACTAGCCCCACTCTTTTAAATTTGGACATAATTCAAAACGGGAGGTATATTTGATGGCGTACTTGCCCGAAAACGACAGATTGCTCCTGGGAATCCCTTAGTGGAATTGTGGGAGGACACCTAATCTTTCATCCCATGATAGTAAAAGTGGGACCAGTGGTCAAGTTTTACTAGCCCCACTCTTTTAAATTTGGACATAATTCAAAACGGGAGGTATAAATAGTGAATATTTGATGGCGTACTTGCCCGAAAACGACAGATTGCTCCTGGGAATCCCTTAGTGGAATTGTGGAGGACACCTAGTCTTTCATCCCATGATAGTAAAAGTGGGACCAGTGGTCAAGTTTTACTAGCCCCACTTTTTTAAATTTGGACGTAATTCAAAACGGGAGGTATAAATAGTGAATATTTGATGACGTACTTGCCCGAGAACGACAGATTGCTCCTGGGAATCCCTTAGTGGAATTGTGGGAGGACACCTATTCTTTCATCCCATGACAGTAAAAGTGGGACCAGTGGTCAAGTTTTACTAGCCCCACTCTTTTAAATTTGGACATAATTCAAAACGGGAGGTATAAATAGTGAATATTTGATGGCGTACTCGCCCGAAAACGACAGATTGCTCCTGGGAATCCCTTAGTGGAATTGTGGGAGGACACCTAGTCATTCATCCCATGATAGTAAAAGTGGGACCAGTGGTCAAGTTTTACTAGCCCCACTCTTTTAAATTTGAACATAATTCAAAACGCGAGGTATAAATAGTGAATATTTGATGGCGTACTTGCCCGAAAACGACAGATTGCTCCTGGGAATCCCTTAGTGGAATTGTGGGAGGACACCTAGTCTTTCATCCCATGATAGTAAAAGTGGGACCAGTGGTCAAGTTTTACTAGCCCCACTCTTTTAAATTTGGACATAATTCAAAACGGGAGGTATATTTGATGGCGTACTTGCCCGAAAACGACAGATTGCTCCTGGGAATCCCTAAGTGGATTTGTGGGAGGACACCTAGTCATTCATCCCATGATAGTAAAAGTGGGACCAGTGGTCAAGTTTTACTAGCCCCACTCTTTTAAATTTGAACATAATTCAAAACGCGAGGTATAAATAGTGAATATTTGATGACGTACTTGCCCGAGAACGACAGATTGCTCCTGGGAATCCCTTAGTGGAATTGTGGGAGGACACCTAGTCTTTCATCCCATGACAGTAAAAGTGGGACCAGTGGTCAAGTTTTACTAGCCCCACTCTTTTAAATTTGGACATAATTCAAAACGGGAGGTATAAATAGTGAATATTTGATGGCGTACTCGCCCGAAAACGACAGATTGCTCCTGGGAATCCCTTAGTAGAATTGTGGGAGGACACCTAGTCTTTCATCCCATGACAGTAAAGTGGGACCAGTGGTCAAGTTTTACTAGCCCCACTCTTTTAAATTTGGACATAATTCAAAACGGGAGGTATAAATAGTGAATATTTGATGGCGTACTTGCCCGAAAACGACAGATTGCTCCTGGGAATCCCTTAGTGGAATTGTGGGAGGACACCTAGTCATTCATCCCATGATAGTAAAAGTGGGACCAGTGGTCAAGTTTTACTAGCCCCACTCTTTTAAATTTGAACATAATTCAAAACGCGAGGTATAAATAGTGAATATTTGATGGCGTACTTGCCCGAAAACGACAGATTGCTCCTGGGAATCCCTTAGTGGAATTGTGGGAGGACACCTAGTCTTTCATCCCATGATAGTAAAAGTGGGACCAGTGGTCAAGTTTTACTAGCCCCACTCTTTTAAATTTGGACAAAATTCAAAACGGGAGGTATATTTGATGGCGTACTTGCCCGAAAACGACAGATTGCTCCTGGGAATCCCTAAGTGGATTTGTGGGAGGACACCTAGTCTTTCATCCCATGACAGTAAAAGTGGGACCAGTGGTCAAGTTTTACTAGCCCCACTCTTTTAAATTTGGACATAATTCAAAACGGGAGGTATAAATAGTGAATATTTGATGGCGTACTCGCCCGAAAACGACAGATTGCTCCTGGGAATCCCTTAGTAGAATTGTGGGAGGACACCTAGTCTTTCATCCCATGACAGTAAAGTGGGACCAGTGGTCAAGTTTTACTAGCCCCACTCTTTTAAATTTGGACATAATTCAAAACGGGAGGTATAAATAGTGAATATTTGATGGCGTACTTGCCCGAAAACGACAGATTGCTCCTGGGAATCCCTAAGTGGATTTGTGGGAGGACACCTAGTCTTTCATCCCATGACAGTAAAAGTGGGACCAGTGGTCAAGTTTTACTAGCCCCACTCTTTTAAATTTGGACATAATTCAAAACGGGAGGTATAAATAGTGAATATTTGATGGCGTACTCGCCCGAAAACGACAGATTGCTCCTGGGAATCCCTTAGTAGAATTGTGGGAGGACACCTAGTCTTTCATCCCATGACAGTAAAGTGGGACCAGTGGTCAAGTTTTACTAGCCCCACTCTTTTAAATTTGGACATAATTCAAAACGGGAGGTATAAATAGTGAATATTTGATGGCGTACTTGCCCGAAAACGACAGATTGCTCCTGGGAATCCCTTAGTGGAATTGTGGGAGGACACCTAGTCATTCGTCCCATGATAGTAAAAGTGGGACCAGTGGTCAAGTTTTACTAGCCCCACTCTTTTAAATTTGAACATAATTCAAAACGCGAGGTATAAATAGTGAATATTTGATGGCGTACTTGCCCGAAAACGACAGATTGCTCCTGGGAATCCCTTAGTGGAATTGTGGGAGGACACCTAGTCTTTCATCCCATGATAGTAAAAGTGGGACCAGTGGTCAAGTTTTACTAGCCCCACTCTTTTAAATTTGGACATAATTCAAAACGGGAGGTATATTTGATGGCGTACTTGCCCGAAAACGACAGATTGCTCCTGGGAATCCCTTAGTGGAATTGTGGGAGGACACCTAATCTTTTATCCCATGATAGTAAAAGTGGGACCAGTGGTCAAGTTTTACTAGCCCCACTCTTTTAAATTTGGACATAATTCAAAACGGGAGGTATAAATAGTGAATATTTGATGGCGTACTTGCCCGAAAACGACAGATTGCTCCTGGGAATCCCTTAGTGGAATTGTGGGAGGACACCTAGTCTTTCATCCCATGATAGTAAAAGTGGGACCAGTGGTCAAGTTTTACTAGCCCCACTTTTTTAAATTTGGACGTAATTCAAAACGGGAGGTATAAATAGTGAATATTTGATGACGTACTTGCCCGAGAACGACAGATTGCTCCTGGGAATCCCTTAGTGGAATTGTGGGAGGACACCTATTCTTTCATCCCATGACAGTAAAAGTGGGACCAGTGGTCAAGTTTTACTAGCCCCACTCTTTTAAATTTGGACATAATTCAAAACGGGAGGTATAAATAGTGAATATTTGAAGGCGTACTCGCCCGAAAACGACAGATTGCTCCTGGGAATCCCTTAGTGGAATTGTGGGAGGACACCTAGTCATTCATCCCATGATAGTAAAAGTGGGACCAGTGGTCAAGTTTTACTAGCCCCACTCTTTTAAATTTGAACATAATTCAAAACGCGAGGTATAAATAGTGAATATTTGATGGCGTACTTGCCCGAAAACGACAGATTGCTCCTGGGAATCCCTTAGTGGAATTGTGGGAGGACACCTAGTCTTTCATCCCATGATAGTAAAAGTGGGACCAGTGGTCAAGTTTTACTAGCCCCACTCTTTTAAATTTGGACATAATTCAAAACGGGAGGTATATTTGATGGCGTACTTGCCCGAAAACGACAGATTGCTCCTGGGAATCCCTAAGTGGATTTGTGGGAGGACACCTAGTCATTCATCCCATGATAGTAAAAGTGGGACCAGTGGTCAAGTTTTACTAGCCCCACTCTTTTAAATTTGAACATAATTCAAAACGCGAGGTATAAATAGTGAATATTTGATGGCGTACTTGCCCGAAAACGACAGACTGCTCCTGGGAATCCCTTAGTGGAATTGTGGGAGGACACCTAGTCTTTCATCCCATGATAGTAAAAGTGGGACCAGTGGTTAAGTTTTACTAGCCCCACTCTTTTAAATTTGGACATAATTCAAAACGGGAGGTATATTTGATGGCGTACTTGCCCGAAAACGACAGATTGCTCCTGGGAATCCCTTAGTGGAATTGTGGGAGGACACCGAATCTTTCATCCCATGATAGTAAAAGTGGGACCAGTGGTCAAGTTTTACTAGCCCCACTCTTTTAAATTTGAACATAATTCAAAAGGGGAGGTATAAATAGTGAATATTTGATGGCGTACTTGCCCGAAAACGACAGATTGTTCCTAGGAATCCCTTAGTGGAATTGTGGGAGGACACCTAGTCTTTCATCCCATGATAGTAAAAGTGGGACCAGTGGTCAAGTTTTACTAGCCCCACTCTTTTAAATTTGGACGTAATTCAAAACGCGAGGTATAAATAGTGAATATTTGACGGCGTACTTGCCCAAAAACGACAGAGTGTTCCTAGGAATCCCTAAGTGGATTTGTTGGAGGACACCTAGTCATTCATCCCATGATAGTAAAAGTGGGACCGGTGGTCAAGTTTTACTAGCCCCACTCTTTTAAATTTGGACGTAATTCAAAACGGGAGGTATAAATAGTGAATATTTGATGGCGTACTTGCCCGAAAACGACAGATTGCTCCTGGGAATCCCTTAGTGGAATTGTGGGAGGACACCTAGTCTTTCATCCCATGACAGTAAAAGTGGGACCAGTGGTCAACTTTTACTAGCCCCACTTTTTTAAATTTGGACGTCATTCAAAACGGGAGGTATAAATAGTGAATATTTGATGACGTACTTGCCCGAGAACGACAGATTGCTCCTGGGAATCCCTTAGTGGAATTGTGGGAGGACACCTAGTCTTTCATCCCATGATAGTAAAAGTGGGACCAGTGGTCAAGTTTTACTAGCCCCACTCTTTTAAATTTGGACGTCATTCAAAACGGGAGGTATAAATAGTGAATATTTGATGGCGTACTTGCCCCAAAATTACCGATCGTTCGTTTGGAATCCCTTGGTGGAATTGTGGGAGGACACCTAATCCATTATATAATAATTAAGAGTGAAGGAAAAAGAGAGAGAGAGAGAGTGAGAGTGAGATATAGAGAATATGCTATTTTGAAAGCATGTAGAGCCATCATATCAAGCTAGAGATATAGGAGAAGGATAGAGGTCTTCTGAGACTTTGCTGAAGGGGTGGCTGTGGCCTTTAAATTCATATAGGTAGATTAGCTCAGTTTAAAAAAAAAAGAGAGATCTGTATTTTTTTTATCATAAGTTATTAAAATACTCACTGGCTCCAATTACAACTGTTATAGGCATTTATTTTTAAAACCAACTAGCTACATATCTGACCACCTCCCATTTACCATGTCTTTATTGAACCCACTGGCCATCTACCTTCTCTCTCTCTCTCTCTCTCTCTCTTTCCCTCTCCCTCCTTGGCATTATCTTAATTTAGCCAATCTTCTATCATTTCAAATTTCTTACCCCCCCCCCCATTCTTCAACAGCCCTCTCACACTTCCCCCTCTCCCTCTTTTTCTCTCTCTCTCTCTCCCTCTCTCTGTCGATTCATTTACTACTCAATGAACAGAAGTACCTGCAAAAAGGAGAGAAATTTCCTGCAGATTAGGAAGAATCATTTTGTTTTTTTCATCTTTTATTCCATTCTCTTTTCTTTTAAGTGTTTTACTGATTTTCAATATGCAAACCAATACATGAATAAAAATAATCATTTAAAAACAAAAACAAAATTTATTAACTACCATTTTCATCTATTACCACATCTTACTTCAAATAATCATCGCCAGCAAAGGTGGTATCTTACCGAGCGGCAAATGTTTGCTAAATTTTCCTTTGTCATCAGCGGCAAATCCTTGCGAACGTATCGAATTTGAGGGGTTTGTTAGAGATCGTAAAAAGTCGCAATCACAGGCCAGTGCCTATAATTGTTTTATGGGGGGAGGGGGGGGGGGGGTTACGACATTCGAAATAGAGAACCTTTCTTCGGGACTGGCCATTGCGAACGCGAAGCTCGAGCAGAAAGTTTGACTTTTGTAATAAAGGTAGTGCAATTGAAGCACATTTTGCCTCTATTTTTTTTTTAACTGATGATATCCTTCGTTAAAAAAAAAGAAATGCGAGCGCGAAAGAATCCCATAAAAAGACCTATAATTTCTTTGTAATTCTTTCTGAAAATGATGACAACCCCTACTATTAAAACATGCGAGCGCGCTAACTTTTTTTTTCAATTGCTTCTAAAAATAAATGATAACATTGTTTAAAATTTGTAAAAAGCAAACAAACAGGCGAGCGTAAAGAACTCCTGTAAAATGATTAGATTTCATTGTAAATCCTTCTGAAAATGATAACATGCCTAAAAAATAAGTACATGCGAGTGCGAAGCGCGAGCAAAAATTTACCTAGGAACCTGAAACCAGGGTATTTTAATTTGTTTGTCTTTATTTCTTGGTTTTTTTTTTGTTCAAGCGGGGGGGGGGGGGTTCCTTCAGACTTCTAACTTCATTTTTAATTCCTTCTAAAAATGATGATAACCTCGCTTTAAAAAACAAAACAAAAAGCATACAAACAGGCGAGCACGAGGCGGGAGCGTAACAAAATTTCTGTAAAATGATATGATTTAATTTATTGTAGAGATGAAAATGATAACATGCCTAAAAATTAAGAACATGCGAGCGAGGGTATTTTAAGCTTGTTTCTTTCTTTATTTTTTTTCTTCAAGCTGACCCTGCTCGCCAGCGGGGGCGAGGGGAGGGGGGTCGTTCGAACCTCCCAGAACCTCGCCTAGTTATGGGCCTGAAATCGTATGTTTCTTTGCGACAGTAAAAACTTTTTGCAACTCTTTACGAACCCTGATGAACTCTAATGCCTCAGTCACACCTTTGCGTATTGGGCTTGCGTATTGCCCGAACGCAGACATAGGCAGTCATACCCAATAAAGCGCAATGAAACGTGCTCACTGCGTACTCAATACGCAGACTAGCGCAAAGACCTGCGTTTGCCGCTCGCTAGTTTTAAAATTTTCTAAACTATCGCAAGCAAACGCAAGGTCAAATCAGCTACGAGCGGATACGAGTGGCAACCAGTGAATGCGAGCAACAGCGAGTGGCTTAGCGCAAGTATACGCAACCATACGCACCTCTTTTTTTTGGAGCGCGTGTCACTGCCTATAGCTGCGTTCCCTGCACGATTTACCTCGCCAGAGCTCGTTGTCGTTCGCATGATTGCGCGTATTGTTGCGCTATTGCTCGCCTACAACTCGCAGCAGCAAGAACCGTTGCACTTGCCGCTCGCTACGCTGCGAGTCTAGCTCGTACGCGGTTCGCTTTAGCTCGCTACCACTGCGATTAGTTGCCTAGCACAGACCACCGTCGCTGCGCTGCATAACGTTAATAAATAAACATCATTCGCCTCTGCTTCTTCCAGCTGAAGCAAAAGCTTAAGCTTTTGCAAGGCAGAGCTCTGCTGCAGGGCCATTTTTTCATTAGATTGATTTAGACTCGTCAGAAGCCCGCAAAATGACTTTTATTTATACGCCGTCGCAGCCCAAGCGAGCTGGTACGCTGTAGAGCGAGCTGGCACGCATCAGTACGAACAACAGACGAGCTAAAAAGAGCGAACACGCAGTGAGACGCAACGAGACCAACTGGTGCGAGCGGCTAGCGAGCAGCAAACGAGCAAAGAACCAGCTACATACGCAACGTGGCGAGCAAACTGCGTATTGAATCGTACTGCTATGAGCAACAGCGAGCTATAGCGTGGTCATAGGCAATCGTAGGCAGTCTTTGTACGAGCGGCATACGAGCTACCTACGAGCTAGATACGCAATAGTGTGAATTTGCCGCGTATTGCTGGGAACAGTACAGCTGCGTATTGATATACCCCGTACAGCGCAGCAATACGCAGCAACATACGCAAAGGTGTGACTGAGGCATAACGAACCTTCCAAATTCGCTACGTTCGCAAGCATTTCCCGCTGGTGACAAAGGAAAAGTTCGCAAACATTCGCCGCTCACTGAGGTACCCCCTTAACAACAAAATATTCCAAATGGAATACTGTTAGAACAAACTTTATTAGAATGTTTCATTGAGGAAAGTGTGAATGTGGTGTTATGGCCTATTATGTAATTTACACAGGTATACATTATGTGGACACAATGTCCCTTCTAAGGAATACAATTGATGGGAGAAGAATCATAGTGTATGGAATGTTCACATATTGCTTTTAACAGAGAGGCATAGTTAATTGATATTTTTGTCTTGAAAGAAAGACAAATATATCAACGATAGTGCAAATGAGAATATTCTACAAACTTATTGGCCTTTTGACGGAATATCCATCAAAAGAAAAACATAGAGTTGATGTTTAAAGATCCCAACCAAAGTGAAAAATGAAATAGACAAATTACACATCAATGAAAAGCCTATAAGCTACAGAATACCGCAATACAAACTGCATGCGTTTTCCTTGAATACCAGGAGAGAGTATTTGCTTTCGAAATACTCGAACTCGAGAGCTTCGAAATGTTTTTTTTTTATCCCCTTCCAAACGGGCCTGAATTGCTGCGTGGTGGATGACGACATATATTATATTAAATAGTAAAGCCGATCATCTGGGTGATAATGCATGTGTGCATGCTTTGGTTTGCATGCCTTTGCATGCCTTTGCATGTAGAAAAGTTAGATTCGCCAAGAATAGTTCGTTTACTATGTTATTCAAATTTATGAATGTTTCTTCCTGGGGACTTAGTAACAAGGAATTCAATTAACCTGTTATTAAACAATGAAATACAAGACTTTGAATCCAGTTTGTATACATTACTTGTTGGTATATCTAGCAAGCACTCAGTTTGTCAAGAACAACCTTTGTTTAAAAGTATACATAATATTTGAACATGCCAGTAACAATATTCTTTCGTTATCATCAAAGTCACGACGTTGCATTTTCGAGCGAGCTAATCTGGCTGGCTGTAAGCACGAGCTGAAAAGGTCTACAATGAATGACGTCAAGAAATTAACAGCTTTTTTTTTTAGTATTTGGGAGGTAAATTTCGATCTCCTTTTCATGAAAACTGAAAAGAAAATTAGCTTGATTTGTGATTATTCATATTCGATATATCTATTTAGCTTTTCATCGATGTAGGCCTATGTTTTTATTCACTTCGGTTGGGGTATTCAGATTTCACAGTGATTGATATAAGTATAGACTAAAAGTTTATCATATATATACGCCTACTTGAACTGAACAAGATGGAATGGTCGATGAAAACAGCTTCCATTGTTGATCTATTTGAAATGTAGTTTCTATATTCCATTGATTGAATGCACTATAACCAAATAAAACTGAAGTACCCATCTATAACAGTTACTTTACTCGTTGAAATGCTCATGGTGATGATGGTATTTATTTCATATCTATAAATGTTCTTTTCCACCTTTCTGTAAATATGTTGAATACTTTTTTGTTTGTTGTATAGTGTTTTGTTATTATCACTTACCCTATGCATTTGATAACACGAATTTACAAAACCTCATGAAAATAGATACAACATCATCTGCATGAAAGTAAATAAATGAGCTTAGTGTAATTACAATAGAAGTATCAAGAATCAATGTGGGGAGAAAACCATCCCCCCCCCCCCACTGGACTAGCACTGGACTTGAGAAAAAGCAATAACGTTTTCTACTTTTACCAAATATGTAATTTCTGATTTAATCTGAGTAAAATATATATATCACAGTTTTTACATCTGGTTCGAAAAATAAAATGTATAAGTTGTTGTTGTTTTTAGTTTTTACGGCGCTATCATTCAAAATATGAATATTTAGGACTACGCCATCTCAGTTGAGTTTTTGAAAAGTAAAAATCGTAGTAAAAGCAATTACTTATCTAATCCTCACTTAGCGGTATATAAATTCCAAGATAGTAAAAGTAATCTGATAAGGCCCTAATCAGACAATATTACTTTTTCTCAGCATTTACCTTCAACCCTAAAAAATAATGTTTATAAACAAGGCTAAAATATCGAAGCCTCTCCTAAGATTTAATTCAACGGCAGACAGATATATAATGCGTATTGACCAACTCTAATTTCACTCCCGTCTATATCAATAACTCTTATCAAAGTACTTTGTTTCACCATAAAACTAACAACTTCAGCCTCAATCTAAAAAAAAAAGATAGGGCGACAGCCCTGTCTCACACCTCTTGTATCTGAAATGGTTGTGACGAATAGCCATTATTCGAAACACAACTGGAAATATTTGTGGACATAAAATCCATCCAGGCAATAAATCAAACGCTTTTTTTCAAATTTGATTGAAGGGTAAACCTGGCACACAATTCTTCTTACAATATTCAATAACATCTATGAATAATCTGGTATTTTCACCAGTGTCTCTCTTTTTTATGAACCCCGTCTGGTCACAACTTATGATTGATTTCAAAACATGTTTGAGCCTATTGTCAAGAATTTTCGCTAAAATGATAAAGATATAGACCACCAGTTCTTTAGATTTAATTGATTTTTATCTTTTGGTGGAAGAAGGGTTATTATTTATCTTTTCGTGGACATAATTAGCCCTATGGAGAAGCAAAGTTCTTAAAAAAAAACACTCATTACAGACCTTGCATAAGATATCTATGATAGCGTACCAGAAAATCCGATAAAAAAAATGTCGGACAGGCCGTCTAAACCTGGTGATTTGTCACATGTCGTAGGTTGAATCGCTTCTAAACATTCTTGTTCGGTGACAGTCTCTCGAGTTCGTATCATAACATATCATATATATCAGGAAAAAAAATGTTGTTATTTAAAGCTTCTTTTATCTGGTGCAGAGTCTAATTCATTCATTTTTAGCTTGACATATTTCCATACACTCCATAGGCCTACATTCACACTCGCATTTTCTTGTAGAGTAGTTACTAATAATTGTGTGCTTGCATCGCTATTAAGGTGTTCAGTTTCCAGAAAAGTGGACCTCTCCTTTTGACTGTGCGATTTATATTGATACTGATGGCTGAGTGATCAGTGCGATAGTCATATTGAACATCACAGTCTTCTACATATGCCTTTTACCACCTTTCTGTAAATATGTTGAAAAATTGATATATTGTGTTTTACTCAGGGTAAGACCTTTATGCTATTGGTGAATGGCCTTGCCAACCCTGACAAAAATTAGAATAAAAATAATAATTTGAATTTTTACCCTTGGTCCTATTAATAATTTACCAAACCTTCCAAATCTCTTGCCAGTTGTTATCTGGTTAATAAGTACAACCTACGTGTATGTATTGTTAAAAAATATAAATATGCACCAATACGACGTTACTCATCATACTTGATTGTACCCCATTTTTTTGCGAATAATATTTTATCTCCCTTATTGAGATTTTCACCCCACAAGAAGAAAAAAATACATTTGAGAGGTGAGACGTCAGTGTTGAGTAGTTGAGAATTGCAATCAACATTGATTTCGCAGAATACGACTGGTTGTTGTTTTCCCGCATGTGTAGCAAAGCGAGACTATGGGTGCCATTATTAAAAACTAGCACGTGAAAGAACCTCTATACAGGTTATGGATCATAGTATGTCTGTACTTCTTCGAATCTATATCCCGCATTCGTCGAACATCCTTTTCCACACTCAGGTAATACGCAAAGTAACACAGGTACACCCCACAGTCATCCGAGTTGTGCTGACGTGGAGTCGGTACTACCATCATTTGACAGTCAAATGACAAGCCATATTTCTCTTTCCATAGGCTTCTTACAACTTGCACTGCCAGAACAATCTCTGTGGCATTGTCACCTTGAAGCGAATCAAGCGATACCACCATCTTCTCCTTCGGGTTAATGGCGATTAGGTACCAGTGGACACCTGTGTTTACTGGAAAGAGCAACCAGTCGCATTCTGCGAGATCAATGAGCCTTGCCATTCTGCGCAGTGACGTCTCGCCTCTCGAATTTACTTGTTGGTACCATTGGCTGAAGAAAGGGTATATTCTTGGTTGACCATCGTCATTCCTCGACTTCAAATCTATCATCTCAAGGTAGCCGTTTATGATGACATCATTCAACCAGTTTCTGCCAAGCAGTGTCTGCATATCCCTGTACTTTATGGCAATTTTATTTACTTGCCTCATGACAGCATTTGGTTTCTTTCGGCAGTTCAATTTGATTGCCTCTATGACGTCATCTCTCACCGCAGACTCTTTTCTTTTTTTACATTTACGTCGCTGTCGTTTCTTGTGATCCGCTCTCTCAGTCGGGGTTGTGGTATGAAAGAACTGCTGTTCTGATGTCGAGAACTCTGTTCCACTACCTGGAACTGGTATCTGACGGTTGGTTGAATCTCCTGTGTCCGGTCGTACTACTGCCATGCGTTCGTAGATGATCATGTAGCACTGATCATAGACTGCAGATATGTCTTCAGGTCGTGCTGTTTCTATGATATGGTCATCACAAATTATCCACCCACTCTCTGCTGCGGGTTCTCTCACCATCGTTACATAGTGCCCTTGGTCACACGTGTCTCCTTTGTGTACAACTACCGACTTTAACTGGAAAAGGCACGTCTTCTCGGTATTACCAGCTCCTCCAGAATAGGTCATGATTATCTCATCAGGGGGTTCCACCGGTGCCAGCATTTTTCCTCGTCCCTGATTCCTCTGCATGACAACCATCAGAAACTGAGGGACAGTCTTCATATCCTTCTGTGTTACCCGTAGACCAATATTATGGCACTTGTCACACGGTGTTCCCCCTTCTATGAGATCAGGATACCTCGTAACTCTGTCCACCTCGTACTGCAAATTGATATTGTCCCAGTCATGCAGTACCGGTACAATGATTTCTGTGAACTCATGTCTCCTAATTAATGTTCTCTCATTGCAATTTGTGCATGCTACACACTGTTCCACTTCAAACGTATTAAGTCCGATATTTGACATCATAGGCCCAACATGCTGCGATATTAACTCATGTGCGTCATTTTGCCGCCCATAAATGAGTCCTTTGTGTCTGGTTGCTGGCAGGCAGAGTACTTGCGAAAGCATTTCGATGTCCTCCTCTAGGATGACGTCATTAGTCTTGTATTTCCGAAGGAATTGGATGATTTCCATGTGCTGGCGATTCGTCCACGATTCATCGGGTGCATGTATGAGAGCATCTGCAGCGTTTGTTGAAATCAGTGATTGTATAATTGCATTGAGCCAACAGTTGCTTTGGAAATTTGAAAGGGGGCGATAACGCTGTGTTCCATGACTCGTCCTTGTTTGCCTCTTTCTCCGTGTCTGGATGTCATCATATTTTCCCTTGTCAAGGTCAGGTATTGAATGGAAAGAACGTTTTAGCTGCTCGTAGTCCTTTCTTTCACATTCTTTCCTCTTCTTTGGGGGTATGTCGTCGCCCTCGCTCCTTGAGGTACCTCTTCGTTTGTTATGCTTCGTCCCCTCATCATTTCTGGCACCTGACTTGGTTCTCGTGGGCTTGGTGACTGGTACGTCATGATCATCTCCTTTGTCAAGGTCAGGTACTGAATGAATAGAACGTTTTCGCTTCTCGTAGTCCTTTCTTTTGTAGTCTTTCCTCTGCTTTGGGGGGATGTCTTCGCCCTCGCTCCTTGAGGTACCTCTTCGTTTATTATGCTTCTTCCCCTCATCATTTCTGTCACCTGACTTGGTTCTCGCGGGTTTGGTGACTGGAACGTCAACATCGTCTCCTTTGTCAAGGTCAGGTACTGAATGGGAAGAACGTTTTCGCTGCTCGTAGTCCTTCCTTTCATATTCTTTCCTCTTTGGAGGAGTGTCGTCGCCCTCGCTCATTTGCGTACCTTTTCGTTTGTTAAACTTCGTTCCCTCATCATTTCTGGCACCTGACTTGGTTCTCGCTGGTTTGGTGACTGGTATGGGCTTAGTCGGGGTCTGCTGATATTTTCCATGTTTTTTGTCTCGCAGATGATCAGGTTCGCGAACCTTTTTGTCCCATGATTCTTCGATTAGATGTGTCTTCTTTCCCCTAGCTCTCTTTGTCTTCTTCTTAACTGCATCTCCGAGAGCGAGAGTCTGAGCCGCCTTTGTAGTCTCCCTCAACTTCTCTGAGAAAACGTCGACACGATTCCGTGATTTTCCCTGGAGAATCACCGTTTTAAGCTGATTGAAACGTCCCTCCTGCACACTGGTTGTTTTAGATGGTGACCTTATTCCTGGACTTAATTTGTGTCTCTCATATGGGGCCGAGCTACCATGTCTACCAAGGTCTCCAAGCATAATGGCAGACCAGAGCGGGAGTGTAGGCAACAGGAGCCTCTGTATGTCTTCCAGAAATCTGGGTCCATATCTTCCGTTGTCTTCCATTGTGTTATCACCCTGTGTAATGCTCAGCTTCGCACGCTCAATGATTCTTTTAGCCCAGCTCCTGAAGTGCGAGCCTTCGGCGAGATGAAAAAACTCTTCTTCAGTTTTGTTCGTTGAGGAAATTCCATCTTCACTGGCCTCTGTACTTGCTTTGTACACATGATCATCTTTCAGTTTGTCTTTACTTTCCTTCGAAAGATCATTGATCCTTTGATGCATTCTCTCACTCGCTTCAATCACTTCTGGTGTTAGTTTTCTGCCTTGCAATACCACAGCCATGTCGAATAGGGCTTCTTCAACTTCATCTAGGGAACATGCATTGAGGATAGTGCTGAAGGAGGACAGTCCGTACTCCATATTTCCTGGATAGTACTTCTTGCATGATTTCTTTGCATCCCTCATCACATGGAAGGCACAGGCATGGGGGATCATCTTTTGCTCTATGTCATTATCCAGTGCATTGCCAGACACGATACGCCAGCAGCGATCCAGGAACTCCTTGACAGACTCATTGTTGAATTCGGCCAGTAGTGCAACAATGAAAGCCATGGCTCTATCCATATTCATTTGACGGGGAATAGAAACCCCTTGATGCCCAAACAGAAGCTTCTCACATCGTCTGAATTCAGCTATCCAGAAGCGTATGACGGTTGCAGTGTGGACTGTGCTGAGCATACCCATGATAGGTATGGGGGATTCTCCTTCTACAGTGTTCCTTATGCACACCTCATAGTAGAGGTACCTTTTCTTCCCTGCCGAGCGCACAACGTTGCCGGTTGCGTCTATTACGGCCACATCCTTCTTGCAAAGGTCATGCCACAACCGTACACCTTCCTCGCTCCAGTAAAATACGAAGGAGGGTGATGCCGCTATTAGTTGTATGAAGCCTTTTACTTTCTTGTTCTTTGTCTGAGTCTCCATCTTACTCTTCAATAGGTGGAGACTCGTGAGCTCATCCTTGTCGAGGATTCTTGATGTCCCAGCTTCATGCGACACTTGACGGAGTACCTGTTTGGTTGTCCCAATCCCATCGAAATTTCCAGCCAAGACTACGTGAGCAGGATCCTTTTTTCCAAGTCGTCTGAGGTATTCATTGAATGGCTTTTGGCCATGGCTGAAGATTCCTTTCAAATGCTCTCTCTCAGTCCCACGAATAGGTCTTGCACGTTGCTCCCCTAAATGGTGCATTACGACGTCGTGACTATACGTAACTCTAGCATTAAACTTTCCGTCCATGGTCAGTTTGGCAGTGATGGGGCAATCTTCGAACTTGCAGTAAAGATCTGCATTCAGTATTGATTTGCCACGATGGAATCTTTGTTTGGCTGTGCTCACATGGTGACGTCTTATCATTAAGACACAATACGGATTTGATTGTTTTATCCCTTTAATGAATGGCTCGTGCCACTGTCCCTTCTTGAAGTACCTCGTCCTTACAGTTTTACACATTTTCGTCCACTGTTCTTTGCGTATGCAAAAGGTTGCCTTTCTCTGAATGCGAAACTCTTTTACTACACTATCACCTACCCCTTCTCCAATGCAAGCACCTATAGTGGCTTTGTCAATCGGCACATTTTTAAGGAATGATCCCAGTGATGTGTCTGATTTACCATCATCTATATCTTCATGGAAAGTAGAACTTTTATTACTGTCATCCTCATCCTCACTTCTGTCACCCTCATCGAGGACTTCTTCGTCGAACCTAGTCGTCTCGTCTTGACCATCATCTATATCCTCATGAAAGGTTGAACTTTCACTACTGTCATCCTCATCCTCACTTCTGTCACCCTCATCGAGGACTTCTTCGTCGAACCTAGTCGTCTCGTCTTGACCATCATCTATATCCTCATGAAAGGTTGAACTTTCACTACTGTCATCCTCATCCTCACTTATGTCACCCTCATCGAGGACTTCTTCGCTGAACCTAGTCGTCTCGTCTTGACCATCATCTACATCCTCATGAAAGGTTGAACTTTTACTACTGTCATCCTCATCCTTACTTCTGTCACCCTCATCGAGGACTTCTTCGTCGAACCTAGTCGTCTCGTCTTGACCATCATCTATATCCTCATGAAAGGTTGAACTTTCACTACTGTCATCCTCATCCTCACTTCTGTCACCCTCATCGAGGACTTCTTCGCTGAACCTAGTCGTCTCGTCTTGACCATCATCTACATCCTCATGAAAGGTTGAACTTTTACTACTGTCATCCTCATCCTTACTTCTGTCACCCTCATCGAGGACTTCTTCGTCGAACCTAGTCGTCTCGTCTTGACCATCATCTATATCATCATGAAAGGTTGAACTTTCACTACTGTCATCCTCATCCTCACTTCTGTCACTCTCATCGAGGACTTCTTCGTCGAACCTAGTCGTTTCATCTTGACCATCATCTATATCCTCATGAAAGGTTGAACTTTTACTACTTTCATCCTCATCCTTACTTCTGTCACTCTCGAGGACTTCTTCGTCGAACCTAGCAGTCTCATCTTGACCATCATCTATATATTCATGGAAGGTTGAATTGTTCGTACTGTCCTGATCGCCCCCGTTATCCTGATCTGCAAGGGTGCATTGGGGCTCATCAGCATTGTCGGGCAACAGGGTCTTCTTTCTTCTAAGCACTTTCTCCCCATCATTGCACCCCCTGAAGCCACAATAAAAATAATATTGATCCATGTCTATGTTAGCGTAGCTCGCTAGATCTATACAGTCAAAGTGGTACCATTCGTGGCACAATTCACATTTTACCGATGGTCGTATAGCACTGCCTTTCCAAGTTCGCTGGCAAACGCAAATTTTGCTGGTTTCCCAACCCCTTGAAAACCTCTTGGGTTTCAAGTTTCTCCCACTTTTGCGTGTTCTTGGGGTCTTGATTTGGTCTTGATCAGTGGGTTCATTTTCGATGGACATTCCAACATTCCAATCCTGTTCGGCCTGCGCCTCTACTTCATCAGCTACTTTGTCTTCCATACTGGTCGTCCCATGGTCTTTAACTGTGTATTCACTAATGTTACAATTATTCCATATTCGTTGTGTATGTTCCCTTACCCCACCTCTGTTTTCTCTCCATATGAATTTTAAATACTTTCGGTTAGACTCAGTATTAAACCAATTAATTTCCCTCGAAATCGTTCCCCATACAGACGACGCTGTTTCACTCGAAACATTTGTAGATGACAGAATGTACCTGCCGAAAACATTCTTCATCTGCTGATAATCTACTTGTTTTCTCTTTTTCTTGACAATGGGGAGACGATTCTGGCGGCAACGACGTCGAGAAATGCTGGTAACATTCTGTTTAAAAGAAACACAAATTCTTTGTGAAAACTACGGTTGTTAACATGTAAAAGAGACACATTTCAACTGTTCATTGTACGTAAGTGTAAAAAAAAGGAGATATAGAGAAAGCGGGAAATAGAGTTTTCAGAAAAGAATTACTTTCCAAAAGATGGTGAATCCAGTTTTCATAGTTCACAGAAAAACACAACTTTTTCGTTCGCTACGTTTTTATTTATTTATTCATTTATTTATTATGGTATATAACCTTGTACATGGCACCCTTACTTCTGAATTCAGTGCAATTTACAATGATAATATCAAGTTCGATTGTAACAATAAAAAAGGCGTATCAAAGACATGGAAAATAAAACATACATAACAGGAATCTCATGAAGAAAAAAAATTACAAAGACGAGCTGCTCGAATTGTGACAAACCAATTTGACTATACCATCAGCAGCTCTATTTTATTAAAAGAATTAACTTGGCAACCATTTGAAAAGAGAATGTATTACTTTCTTTGTATTCTGGCATATCAATGCATATATGGGCTTGCTCCTTCAAGATTATCTAATGAAATTGAAATGTATTTTGATAGGCACGGTTTTGACACAAGAAATGCCGATTCGTTGAGGGTTGTTTTAAAATCAGTGTACATCGTCCTAAAAGCGCCTTCTGTGCCCCATAAAAAAAAATTCAATGCGCTTTTATCTAAAACATGATATAGCAAACTAATGGGCACTGATAGTGCAACCTACAAGAGCGAAGAAACTGTTGGAAATACTTATTTACTTCTCAAAATATGACCATACATGGCACTTTGGGGGCCAAAACGTCATTTTTTATGTTTACATTTTGAGCAGGTGCATCTCTATCAGCAATCATTAGGCATTGTTTTACCAATCAGAATTAATTATTAAAATAAATTTGTTTTAAAACTAAATACCCCGCAAGTTGGACACAATTAGATTTGTTGTGACTTTTAACCAAAAATGTGGTGCCTTTTCAATCCAAAAATGTTTGGTAAACTAGTTAGTGTGCAAACTTTTGAAAATAAAATTGTTTGGTAACAGACAGGTTAGAAATAATAGCCGCCATTTTTTTTATTTTTACCAAGGGGGAGAAATGGGACATTATTAATGCAATGAGCAATATCGGTATCGTTTTTTGTGATCGATATAACTAAGTTGATTGTAGTCTGTACTTTGATCCAATATGTTATATATTATAATATGTAATAGAGATGTATGATTTGATAATAATGTATTGAATGTATACAATAGAGAATACTAGTACTACAAAACAAAATATAGAGGGGGGGGTTATAACAATATTGATTCATTCAATATAATTGAGATTACTGTATTTTTTACTCTGTATTTGGTTCCAATATGTTATATATTACAATTTGTATGAATTGATATTATGTATTGAATGAATACAATAAAGAATATTACAAAACAAAAAACAAAAGTGTGCATCCCTATGGGAGTCCCATTTCACCCCAAAACTAAGGGTTTGCGAAATTTATGATTACGTGAACATTTAAGCTGTGGGAATTCAATCTATTGCTGCAATATTTACTTAAGTATCTATAGTCTATTACCAAACAAACATATTTTGTTTAGTCCAAATATTTACAGAGTTACAAGGTAATATATCTGAAAGTGAAAAAAATGTCCCATTTCACCCCGGTCTCCCCTTAAGGTAACATACTTTAAATCTCAATTGTTGATCCACATTTCACTCAGACTTAAATTTTACTCCTTTTAAATTGCTTCGTTACTTTTAATCACATATACCAACTTTGTTACAGCCGTTCAATTATTATTGTTTTACCTCGTTCTGTTAATTAAGTGCGTAAGTATATATCACTTTATGTTATTCTCTTATCAATTATTTTCATGTTATGCAATGTTATCAATGTTAATATCAATGTTATGTCATTTTATATTCCTGTTATCAGGACCATGATGTAAACAAGTTTTATACTGATCATGTTTTTATCCTGTATAAATAAATTTCAATAAATAAATAAATATATAACGGAACAATATTAGTACACATTCCCAAAATACACTGTTCGTCATAAAAGTGGAATATTTTTGCTCTGGCCTTTATTTCGTCAATGCGCCTCTCCCAATTTTCATACCACGGGGTCCTGACGATCTCAGACTTTTCCCCTGACCCTTCCCGGGCTCACCTTAAAAAAAAAGTGTTCAAACACCCCCTCTATACCCATTTTTTTTGCCTTTTTGCCTCTTTTGGGGCCCCCTTTTTTGTTGACCCGGGGGCCAAGGCCCCCTCAGTCCTACCTCCAGGAAAGGAGTCTGAAGTGTAGGTTATGATTGTTCTTTAAGTTAGATTTGGGTTTATGGTTACAGGGTTAGGTATATTGTCTAGGGGAAGGGTTGAAGTAAGGAGTGTGATTGGTGAAAACTGGAATATTTTATGTTGCGTTTACCGTTAACGACAAAACTGAAATCAAAGACACCCGTAAACCCTTAATTACTATTTGTTTTGCTCCAATTCTATTTTAGCCCTTATGACAAGGTTGTAAATGGTAACTATGGTTTGATTTTCATTGTGATTTATGTTTGGCTGAGATTGTACAATACATTTCTGAGAAGATAGAAATTTCCATCGATGAAAATTTGATAAAAATCAATTTTGAACCCCAGTCAAATATAACTGTGACCCTTCCCCTAGACAATACCTAACTCTGTAACCATAAACCCAGATCTAACTTAAAGGAGTAGTCCAGGACAGCGGAATGAAATTAGAATCATTAGAGAGGTGAAAATCCAAGATTCCCAAATATAGCTTTTGAAAAATCTGTAAAAACCAGTGTACACGTATATAAGGATGAACAATTTGGTGGAGTAGGCGGATACATAAGGTGAAAGAGAAAGACCTGAACGGTTACCATATTGATTAACATCTATGTTTTGTAATATCTGTTAACAACCATTTGCAAATTAATGGTTCAGCTATTTATTGCAAAATAACTAGTAAGTGCAATCGGTCTTAAGCTCTGTAATGTAACAGGTTGACATTTAGGGATGGGAATTATTTCAGATTGTTGCTACTGATATGGTACATTCGATTATTTAAAAGAGGTCAGTAAGTGGTAAATTTAATTCAAAGGCAAATTCTCTAAGAATTCTTACAGGTAAATACCCTACAGTACCAGCTTTTAGCTGGTTTTAAGTTACGCAGTTATGAGTTTTACACTTGTGACGGTTGAACAACAGGACAGTTAAATTGGGCTGGCAAGAAAGCAGGTAAGTTGTTCCTATTGAGTTGTGGGAGGTCTGCTGCTATTGCAGCAAAGTGATCGTTGATATGATCTGCGATCTCCTTTAACCAGGCCTGTCTTTAAAATGCTCAGGTGTGTTACTATCAAGTCCTGGTATACTAACAGGAGAACATTTCTTCACACTGTTTGTTAAAACTCCAGTTGCCTTGTTCCAAACTGCTGGGTTATCATTTTTAAGTTACGAACCCTTTCATTGTAATATGAACTCTGTAACCAAGGAGTTTCCTTGCTGTAACTGACTAATTGTCTTTTAAACGAATTTCTTAAATAACGCCATAACGGTTTCATCTTGTGATCAAAAGCCCACTGCCTCTGATTGATAAGATCTTTCATGCACTTTTGCATTTATCCAAGGTTTATCTCTACAATGTCAGTGGCGGATCCAGGGGGGGGGGCGCAACAGGCGTGCGCCCCCATTTTTTTGGAAACCACTCATTGAACATACATGTTAATATCATAACATTTTCGGCGGCGCCCCCCTATTTTTCCAATTTTCGGGCTGCGCCCCCCTCTTTTCAAATCCTGGATCCGCCGCTGAATGTAACTGAACTTCTTGAATACTAGGAACATACATATCCAAGTGGATTTGAATTGTATCTAGAAACTTAAGAAGATTAACAGATGGGTCATTGTTATCATTAATTTCTTCCCAAGTAAAATGAGTTATCCAATTACCAAACACTCGTTTACCACTGTCCGATAATGGACGAACTATTTTTTGTTCTTGATTTGGTTTTGCAGATGAGTTTTACGTTTTGGTATCCAAAGAACACAATAATGGTCTCACATTCCTAGTGGTGAAGCATTAGTAATAAAGATCAGATCAAGAATGTTTTTGTTTTTTAAAATCAATTTGAGGTGTCGTGGACGAGTGGATATGTCACCGGACTGTGGATCACAAGGTTCGCGGTTCAAGTCCCACCGCGGCACTAATGTCCTTTGGCAAGACATTGATCTACATTTGCCACTCTCCACCCAGGTGTTAAATGGGTACCGGTAGGATGCGAAAGCTAATGTGGTTAGATTAGCAAGTGTGCGCTCGTAAAAAAGACGCCTGGCTGGAATGCTCCCCAGGGAGTGGAGAATGTGCATACATTGTGTGCGGGTAAGCCTGAATCCTATGACCGGGGTAATAATATATATATCTGTAAAGCGCTTGAGAGGGCCTTCGGTCTTGTAAAGCGCTATATAAGAACTAGCCTATTATTTATTGATAAAAACATAAATTTTGACAAATTATATAAGTCATCCAATTTTACATGAAACAAATTATGTTTTCTTGAACTTAAGTATTGAATATACACAACGCTTTAGTTTTACAACGATTACAAATCTTTCTTTTTTTTAAGACACTGAAAATAGGATAGGTCGTGAAAAATTAGTTTACGATTTTCTGCTTGAATAGATTGCATATTTTGCATAAGAGATGAGAAAATTGAGACTTCTAAACATTTTTCCCCCCTAAATTATAACATTCAATTAAGATAGAATTATTGAAAAAAAAAATTACTTTGTAGATTATCTGTACAATGTCACTAAATCTTAACCCAAATAGTTTTGTTTGTTTACAATTTACAAATAAATTAATACTGTCGTGTATTTCTCCGTCAAAAGAGCGTAATGGATAATTACTTTTTTAATATTTTTTTTTAATTTGTTTTATTGAATCGATCGAATCATGATATATACAAACAATTATGAATGATTGGACGACAATTACAAAAAGAATCAAACTATAAACGTTAAGGAAAAAAGAGAGAGAAAAAAAAAACAGCAAACAAATCATGTGCTAAACATTTGCAATAACTGCAGCTAACCCACTATGGCAGGAAAGTTATTTTCTTTTACTTATCTTTACAAATCAAATTATGTGTTTAACTTTCATATCGTGGAAAATGAGCTATCAAAACTCTGAATCGGCATGCACGTCGCCTGCGAAGTAATCTCCAAAATTCTATGTTAATTTTTCCGGAATTTTTTTTGTGATTAACTATAATTTATGCATAAAATTAGACTTTTTGTTCTTAATCACTCAATAAAGCTCGAAATATGCACATTTTTGGTCTAAATACTCTTTGTAGTATTTTTAACAAATATACTAAAAAAAATCAGTGTCAAAAATAATTTATTATGTATTACGTTGTTTTTGGATTTCCTATGTATTTCCTTTGTTTTTCGACCTTTTTATTTGTAATATTTTTTTTTTCTATGACTTTTGTTGCCAAACTTCTGCGATCATAAATAGCATTAAATCAATAGATTTAACCTGTGAAAGCAAAAGTAATCATACCTTTATAAATTTTAGATAAAAACACAATTTGTATTGAAATTGTACATGAAATCGCAGGGCGTCGCGCATTTCGTCTCAAAAGTTGCGCGAGATGTGAAAAAATACCGTCATGAAATTCCGGCGCGACATGTTTTTGCGTTAAAACTTTATCGCGAAAAATGGCCAGGATGGGGGGGGGGAGGGGGGCTAATTTACCCCCCCCCCCCCCCCCCCCCAATGGGCCAGATAGGGTTAAATATTCCAGATACTAGTACATTATTGCTCCGATTGTCTCATTTTCGCTCGCGTGAACATTGCCAGCACAAACCACTGACCTCTGCCTCCTGAACGGATCATCGCCCATTCCATTCACTATACGTTACGTACTATAAAGGCTCTATTGTCTGACCGTTCATGAATATTCATGTTTTTGCTAAACTCGGCAAAATGTTTGCTTTTACTAAATGGAAAAATTACGGTGGGGGGTTTGGATGAAATGGACATAATGAAATAGGCAGAAGTGATCTATGATAATTCATGCTTTTATGTTTCGTGTGCTCGACCTATAACCTTCAAATCGCTTGGTAAACTGAGTCCAAAGTTAGACTTGTTTCACACGTGTATTATAGGCAATGACGAGCTTGCAACCTATTTTGAAAAATTACGGTGGTGAACTTTCAAAAGTCCATGAGACATGAGGGCTCCAATGAAAGAGCTAGTGATAACGTACGTCGGGGTGACAGGGGCGGATCTAGCTTTTTGCTAAGGGGCGGGGGGTTTGACCAAAATAATGACGATGCGGAGCATCGTCAACGAGCCGCAAAGCGGCGAGCCGATTTTTTTGGGGGTGTTTATTTGAACCCCGTAAATGATGTTTTCCTGGCATCTATTAACACAATGGAGACCATAAAAAGCAGTGCATGATAACGTCTTTTTAAATCAAGTAACAGTTTAATACACAGTTATATCCAGAGTTATCATGTGTTTGGTTAAATTACCAGATGAGTTGAATATCTTCTCACAATATTTGCACTTGAAAGGGTTTCTCTCTACAGCGTGCGTTCTTTTTTTCTTTTTTTTTTCTTTTTTTTTTTTCCTTTTTTTTGGGGGGGGGGGGGGGGGCGCCCAAGGGGGGGGGGGTTAAACCCCCTAACCCCCCCGTAGATCCGCGCCTGATCCGTCTCTGATAAAAGTAAGAAGAAATAGAAATATATTTCAAACACAAAGTGCAAGTTGCATTATCTTGACTGTATATGAACAGTGCTTGCATTTCCATTTTCTTGATTTTGTTCTTAACAATTCAGTGTGTTGGTTTTACGTATATTTGAATGATTTGCTACTTGTTTATTGTATCACGAACATTTCTGGTACGGTACACCGAAATAAGATACGTTTATTGCTTTGCTTAGTACCTTTATGTTAAATAACCATACACAACGTATATAATTATGGAAATGACTTACCGTTCTGGCAGTTCTTGCCTTCATATCCAGGTTCACAGGTACAATTATAGTCATTAAAGAGATCTACACATGAACCACTGTTATCACAAGGGTTAGAAGCACATCCATCCGTCTCTGATAAAAGTAAGAAGAAATAGAAATATTTCAAACACAAAGTAAAAGTTGCATTATCTCGACTATTTATTATAAACGATGCTTACATCTCCATTTTTAATAATTTTGTTCTTTAACAATTCAGTGCGTTGGTTTTACGCTTAGTTGAATGATTTGCTACTTGTTTATTGTATCGTGGACATTTATAAAATGGTACTACGAATGAAAGACACGTCTATTGCTTTGCTTAGTACCTTTATATGTATTAATCATTCACAACGTATATAATTATGAAACGACTTACCGTTCTGGCAGTTCTTGCCTTCATATCCAGGTACACAGGTACAATTATAGTCATTAAAGAGATCTACACATGAACCACTGTTATCACAAGGGTTAGAAGCACATTCATCCGTCTCTGATAAAAGTAAGAAGATATAGAAATATTTCAAACACAAAGTACAAGTTGCATTATCTCGACTATTTTATTATAAACGATGCTTACATCTCCATTTTTAATAATTTTGTTCTTTAAAAATTCAGTGTGTTGGTTAAAACGTTTATTTGAATGATTTGCTACTTGTTTATTGTATCACGAACATTTCTGGTACTGTACACCGAAATAAGATACGTTTATTGCTTTGCTTAGCACCTTTATGTTAAATAACCGTACACAACGTATATAATTATGGAAATGACTTACCGTTCTGGCAGTTCTTGCCTTCATATCCAGGTTCACAGGTACAATTATAGTCATTAAAGAGATCTACACATGAACCACTGTTATCACAAGGGTTAGAAGCACATTCATCCGTCTCTGATAAAAGTAAGAAAAATAGAAATATATTTCAATCACAAAGTGCAAGTTGCATTATCTTGACTGTATATGAACAGTGCTTGCATTTCCATTTTCTTGATTTTGTTCTTAACAATTCAGTGTGTTGGTTTTACGTATATTTGAATGATTTGCTACTTGTTTATTGTATCACGAACATTTCTGGTACGGTACACGGAAATAAGATGCGTTTATTGCTTTGCTTAGTACCTTTATGTTAAATAACCATACACAACGTATATAATTATGGAAACAACTTACCGTTCTGGCAGTTCTTGCCTTCATATCCAGGTACACAGGTACAATTATAGTCATAAAAGAGATCTACACATGAACCACTGTTATCACAAGGGTTAGAAGCACATCCATCCGTCTCTGATAAAAGTAAGAAGAAATAGAAATATTTCAAACACAAAGTACAAGTTGCATTATCTCGACTATTTTATTATGAACGATGCCTATATCTCCATTTTTAATAGTTTTGTTCTTTAACAATTCAGTGTGTTGGTTTATCGTTTATTTGAATGATTTGCTACTTGTTTATTGTATCACGAACATTTCTGGTACGGTACACCGAAATAAGATACGTTTATTGCTTTGCTTAGCACCTTTATATGTAATAATCATTCACAAGATTTGGTGTGTACTGCAATTAAGGTTTTGGAATCATCAAAATGATAAGGAATTTGGCCCAGTCTTGGTAAAGTTACAAGCACTGTTCACAAAAAGATGTATATGGGACTACGCGACACGTGCACGATATCTATCTGGTCCGGATTTTGAGAGGGGGGGGGCGTTTCCAAAATTGGTCTATACCTTTAATGGGATAAGGCCAGGGCATTACATTCCTCAGGAGTAATCCTTGGAAGTTCTCTGGACTCTCAGTGCAGGGGCGGATCTAGCTTTTTGCTAAGGGGGGGGGGGGGGGGGGGTTTGAGCAAAATAATGACGATGCGGAGCATCGTCCACCAGCCGCGAAGCTGCGAGCCGATTTTTTTGGGGGTGTTTATTTGAACCCCGTAAGTGATGTTTTCCTGGCATCTATTAACACAATGGAGACCATAAAAAGCAGGTGCATGATAACGTCTTTTTAAATCAAGTAACAGTTTAATCAGGCGCGTACGCAGGGGGGGGGGGTTTGGGGGGTTAACCCCCCTTTGGTATTTTTATGTGTATAAACCCCACCTAAAAACCCCCCCCCCCCCCCCTTTTGGATTTTTTTTTTTTTTTTTTTTTTTTTTTTTAATTATTAAAAAAAAAAAAAAAAAAAAAAAAATTATCCCTATGACTGACCAAAAACAGGTGACCATACCCCCCCCCCAACGGAGCAAAATGTCACATTTTCAAATTTCGAGATAAAAAAAAAAAAAAAAAAATGTCCTCTTGTCCTCTTACCTCTCCCCCCCCCCCCCCCCCCCCCCCCCCCCCCCCCCCCCCCGCTTATTCAGCGGTCGGCTGAGTCGTTACGAAATTTTCGGCCAGATTTATAAATGTTAAAACCCCCCCCCCTTGAAAAAATCCTGCGTACGCGCCTGAGTTTAATACATAGTTATATCCAGAGTTATCATGTGTTTGGTTAAGTTACCAGATGAGTTGAATATCTTCTCACAATATTTGCACTTGAAAGGGTTTCTCTCCAGCGTGCGTTCTTTTTCTTTCTTTTTTTCTTTTTTTTTTCCTTTTTTTTTTTTTGGGGGGGGGGGGGGGCCGCCCAAGAGGGGGGGGGGGGTTGCAACCCCCCAACCCCCCCTCTAGATCCGCTTCTGGTGGATGTGCTTTTCGTTTAAACAAAAATTAATTTTTAACGATTTTTTAAAAAACGTCCCATAGGCTAACATGTTGGCTGCCGACTCAGATCATGCTCTGACGATAGGGGGGCGATGTGAAATGAGACTAACCGGAGCCATATGCACATTTACTCTTCCGACAAATGCTCCAACAAGGCGATAGCCACAATGGGTCTCGCCCACTTCGCGATTAATAATTCACAATAAATTATTCTGATTATTAGTACGGCCGACAATACCAATAAAGATTTATCTCAAACTTAGGAGGCGCGAAATTACTCTGAAACTTAGGGGGAGATTTTTTGTTTTATAGGCCTATCCTGTTCGTGAGGATTCCAAAAAGCGCTTTAAATGTCCCGTTTTCAGGTCAATATATCACGAAAAAATTCAGCTCGCGCTTTGCGCTCGCATTATCTGTTTAATGAGATACATATCCTGTTCATGAGGATTAAAAAAAAACGCTTAAAATGTCCTGCTTCAGGTTAATATATCCCCCCAAAAAATGCTCGCCGCGCATCGCGCTCGCATTAGGCCTATTAAATGAGATACATAATCATGTTCATGAAGTAACAAATGAAGCTCAAAGTGCTTAAAATTCACTGTCTTTAGTACTACCCCCCCCCCCCCCCTCCCCACACACACACACAGCTTTTAGCTCTTCGAGCAGCCGATCGGGGAAAATACGGAAGGTACTTTTTTCCGGCCCCCCTATTGGAAAATGCTGGATCCGCCCCTGTAACAGTGACCGCTCCTTTTTTCACTCGAAAAAGGGGTATTCTCTCGTCTAACTAGGCCTACTTGATAGAGTTGAATTTAACTCCTTTTTGGGTGCTTTTCCACTCGTTTGCATTAGAGACTAAGAGGGGAACCATCATCACATAATGGATAGACATAGACATGGATAAAAAAAAAATATGAACGAATTCCCCAGTTAGGCCTATAACATTCGAGCGCAAATGGCGAGCTTAAATTGCCTCACCTGATAATAAAGCAAGCAATTGGCTTGTAGATTTCAAGGAATTCCTGTCTAACCTATATGTTTATAATCATGATGGCAGAATGAGCTAAATCAATAAATTACAATCTCATTCATTGTTACCGGATCCCTTTAAGCCCATTGCCTCTTATTACTTTTAAAATTCCTTCTAAAACTGATGATAACCACCCTCAACAAAACAAAACAAAAATCAATTCGAGCGCGAAGCTTTTGCCCGCAGTTTTAATTAGGCCCCATTAGGGGGGGGGGGGTAACTGCCGCCCAATGCACATCAGGATCGAGGGGAATTAACCCTCAGAAAAATTTGGCTTTAATGAATGGAGAAAAACCAGAGAAACATATCGGTAAAAGTTTCAGAAAAATCAGGCAATCAATAAGAGAGATATGAATTTGTAAAATTTGAGATCACTCATGATATGGAGATCCTCCAATTAGCAATGCGACCATGACGTGTGAGGTAATACGGGGAGAACTTTCCTATTTCTATTGTACACATTGACTAAAATCATCTCTTTTCTCAATTCTAAAGGTAGAAAAGAGAATCTTTTTATGGGATGACATGTAAATATATTAAACACATATCATGGACAAAAAGTCTCTTCTATTTTTAGAATGGGAATAAAGTGACATTTTGATAGTGTTTGTACACACGATATGCGGAGTTCTCCCTGTATGACATCAAATACAGTGACCGCGTTGCCAATAGATTTCCCATGTCATCTAGGATCTCAACTTTCAAATACTCATAACTTCCTTATTGTTTATCCGATTTTTACCAAATCTTTCACTGATGTGCTTATTTCATTTTTCTGCATCCAGAGTAAGCCAACTGTCTATATAGGGTTAATTCTCCTTTAAGTACATATTTTTCAGGGATTTGAATCCGTTTCCTGGTTAAATTCTAGGTCATAGTTATGTTTACTGTTAATCTATACAAAACATATCTAGGCCTACATTGTATTATGCTATTTTCTTCTTTTTGTTTGGTAAACACTTTGTA
>JAVYIG010013753.1:0-45281 GCA_035222895.1 Strongylocentrotus droebachiensis
GTTCAACCGCTTTCCTCTTCTCTCTCTCTCTCCCTCTCTCTCTCTCTTTCTTTGTTTCTAACACACACAAAAAAAACACACAGACACATTCCCTCTCCAATAATTTCTATCTCTCTTTCTCTCTAAATAGATGCCGTTGCTAACATTACTAAGTTATTACATTACAATAATATAGGCTTTTGTGATCTGGCTTTTCCCCCTCGTTTCCATCCTTACTCCTCCTTTCCTCTCTCCTCGTGTCATTCCTTATATCAAACCACGATGTTCTTTCTCTCTTCATCTTTCTCCCAATCATTCATATGGGTTTCATAGTCATTACCACAAATTATTTCACCGGGGCCTACAGCTTACAAGCTTGCTTTCATGTAGGTCTCATCATATTTCTCTCAGTTAAATCAGTACTCTATATAGACCACTTATCTTTATGTTATTTATGTATGTATCATTGATTGTAAATTTCATCCACAAAAAATAATTATTTAATTTTGAAATGTATATGTAACATGAGAAATATGAAAATATATGAAATTAAATGAAAATGAAATGATAATCTGATCTTCCTATAGCTATACCAAGTCCCTTTAAATATCAATTGCTCAATTTTTAGCTAAAAAAAAAGGGAGCATCCTTTCCACTCTCATTACGTCACCAAACTCATATATTATTATATACACAAACAAAACATATATTATATTAAAATTTATAATCTATAATTAAATTACTTTATTCTAATCAATAATTGGGCACACGAACAACAATTGATACAGAGACGATTTAACAAATTTGCTTATGAAAACATGGATAACACCCTTTGGCTGATTCATTCAAAATTATTTCTGTCAAATAATTCGTTACTAATAAAAGACATGTGGTAATAAATTATCATATCCACTCGTGATATTCGATTTTGTGATATTGCGCAAGTATATTAGACAACAAATTTAGTATCTTGAAAGTAGCAGTCCTTTTTAGGGGCTAGACACAATGTATCATCAGTCATCATCCATCATACATGTACATCTGGTAGGGGCGGCATGCATGTCTAGGGTAAATATAGGTGAATCACCTAGTTTACTACAGTACTTGTGATTTATGAGCTAGCTGGAGTTGATCATTAAACTGCCAAAGAACAGTACAGTATAATACCGATGTTGTTTCCTTTAAAAAAAAAAGTTAGTTCTTTTTAATTCGAAATGTTATTCTGGTAGGGTCAGATCTAGTTGCTTTTGTGTCATGTGATGTCGCCTTTCTCCGATGTAAGTGCACAATATTCTATACCATTACCATGTATGTTGCACACAATCTGGCACACATTTCTTATGTTGCATGCATTATACATTTCTGGTTAACTTTATTTGTTTAATCGATTAGTGATATATAACATCATGTGAGCAGCAGCGAACTAAATTGATTGATCCTTGCATGGAATGCTTGTGTGACCAGCTGTCAACAATTAAATGTCGATACTTGAACTGGGTATTGCTCCCACTTGCAGAATATATAATTAAAAAGTATACTTAATATACGAAATAAGATAATATACAGTTAAATAGCCCACAAATACTTAGCAGTCATATGACACGAAGGGTACTAGACACAGTTTTTTACACTGATTTTTTTCTTCTTATATGAATTAATACTAATGTCAACGACATCAAACGTGACCCCTAATAAAGTAATACAAATGGGTGAAATTTATGAAATACAAGTACACTTTTGTGTGGTTGCGCGGTATTTACAGGCAGACTTACAATATATATAGACATAGAAGCAATATACCATTACAAGGCATAGAGGGTCTAGTAACTATAATGACTAAGTAATCTAAATTTCGGTCCTCAAGATTATTCTTCTAAAAATATTTTTTTTAGGGGGATGTGATTTCTTTTTAATTCAGAGATAAATTTGAATAATAGAATATGACGCACTCTAAATCATACGTGATCATGCATGAATTTTCAGTTGATGAATAACCATGGTAACAGCACAGTGACTGGAATTTGACTATTAAATATCTTTTCTATATCATTGTTCACTCTTATTCTATGTTCATTATGTAAAAAAGAAGATAATTATTTGTTTCTTACAGACATTGATAGGAATACATGTTCACCCGGCATTTCACAATAAATATATAAAACACATACAGGTTGTCGTACACAACATGAGTTTTAAACATATTTTGACTATTGGTTATGAGTTACTGATTCTATATATGCATTTATCATATTTAAAGAAAAAAGAAATCAAGCAAATTTGAAAAGACATCTGGGATCAGGTCACTTCCTCTCAAACCAGAAGAACGACAGCGAGGATGACTCCTACGCAGCGGACATGGCTATAATAAAGAGGAAAAAGTATGATATCAAATTATTAGGCATTGTATTGCTGTAGCCTACACTAAAGCAATAGTTGGTTTATATAAATGAAACAAATTTAGCTATTCATCTTGACTATAAACAGACGGAAAACACGTTATAGGCCTAAATATGAAGCTTAAATTGTGTGGTTGTTATTGAAATGAACAAGATAGTTCATGACTGTGTATTATGGGGAAGTGAGCATTGTAAATTTCCCATGCTGCTCCTTACCGTCCGTTTGCATAATTCCGATTCCTCATGCCCGGCTATGATTATTATCGACTTGAAAACACCTATAATTACGCCATACAAGGAGGTGAGTGAAAAAAAACTGTACCTAGCTTGCCCATATTGACATTCTGCCCAGCCTTGGACGTAGTAGACTCGGGAGCAGTCGTAGTAGTATAGTCGTTAGCCTGAGTATACATCGTGTTAGCTGTGCATGAATATAGAGAGATATAACGTTTTGTCACGTATATTTTTTGTGAAATGAAAGAAATATTCTCTTTTGTCAACAGAACTTACATAAACGTTACATGACTCAGCCATCAGGTTCATCGATCCATTGGTACTCCTCATAATCGTGTCACTTTTAATCATTGTGAATACATTTTTTCTTTTTTACTCATTCGTATAGTACGTCCTGCACATTTCACTCTGGTTTATGAGCACAATGAACATTCAACGAGGTTTTAAATCAGCCCTAAAAGAAAACAATGTATTCTCCAACATTATCACTTTCATGATACAATTTGTTGTTAATGCTTTTGGTTGTGCTAGAAACTAAAGTATAAGTAACCAGAAGAAGAGGAGGTCAAGAACCAATTGTGTAGACATGCTGGAAGGGATTGCCATCAACAGAAAAGTGTGAAAAGGAAATAATCCTTCAACATCAAAGGATAAAATACCAGATATAGAACATCGAGGATGCATTTTGTAATCGTTAATAAAAGCCTTTAATAAACAAAGAGTATTAACCAAAAACTTACACATCAGAGTGAATTTCATGATGAAGGCTGTACTATTGCCATCAGAAGATGGTGCCAATGAAACAGTGATGGTGTCTTGAAGTGTGCTGTATGGGGTAAGACTAAGAACAGTCGTGCCAGATGTTCCTGCTGGAGTCAATTCTACAAGACTGGACTCAGATGAGATGCTCAGGTGTTCGATATTGTCATCTTCAAAGTCAAAGGTCGTGATTATCTCAAGGTCATGGAACAAAGCAACATTGATATCCAATATCCAGGTACAGGAGGTGTTTCCTTCGTAGATGTCTGGGAAATTCTGTAAAGTAAAGAAAAACAGGTTCCTAGAGCTAGCTCTCATTTTGTAAAGGACATTTCTTTTGTTTGACCTTATGTTTGATCTCATTTTTATTTTTATTATTATATATGCATGATTTATTTAATAAAGAACTGATAGGCCAGTATATTTGTTTGTGTTTATTATAAGTTTTAGTTGGTAATTTTAAGTCAGAGAATGGTGCGCTTAGAAACACCCGTATTAAGCGCCTAATAAATGTTATGCATTATTATTTTATTATTATTTCCAATATCCAAGTACAAGACATGTTTGCTTCGTAGATGTCCGGGAAATTCTTTAAAGTAAAGAAAACCATGTTCTTAGTCGGAGCTAGCTATCATTTAATATATATACAAGACCCACGTGATGTCCCTATATATATTATGTAATGCTTGTTGTCCGTATGACATAAGAATAAGATGATGATATACAGGCGCGTACGCAGGGGGGGGGGGGGTGGGGGTTGAAACCCCCCTTTGGTATTTTTTATGTGTGTATTTTGGAGGAAACCCCCCCCCCCTTTGGTAATTTGTTGTTGTTGGCTGACCTAAAAGAGTTAACCTTACCCCCCCCCAACGGAGCAAAATGTCAAATTTACAAATGTTGAGACCCCCCCCCCAAAAAAGGACCCTCTTACCCCCCCCCCCCGCTTATTCAGCGGCTGGCTGTGTCGTTGCGATTTTTTTGGGACCCCCTCTCTCAAAAAAAATGTCCTCTTACCCCCCCCCCCCCCCCCTCGCTTATTCAGCGGCTGGCTGAGACCCGATTTAAAAATGTTAAACCCCCCCCCCCCCCCTTTGAAAAAATCCTGCGTACGCGCCTGATGATATATACTATGAGAGACGATGAGAATGGTATCATCATCCGCCCTTGTAACGGTTTAATTGAAATAACATAATGTGAAGTGTGGGGGAAATGACAAAAGAGAGAGAGTCTCGTAACAATAATATGAAAGGATAGATCCTAATGGAATTTAATTAATTTTACAACAATGTGTCAATGACATCGCCTATCGATTTTTCCCCTTAAAAAGAGTTCCTTTATTAAATAATATCGTTCACATTATGTATACAAGAAGAGATGTATACTTGCGGAATTTCAAAATGATATTCTTGGCCATTCAAAATATGATAATATGAACATACATTTATAGATCTAGTTACAAATTGCAGTTCAATTTTAAAATATCACGGATACACTTGGCAAATAATTTAGAAGAAATAAACAATCAGAAACACTTTGTAGAGGGCCACTTTTTCATAAATATTTTTTCTTTCAGATTTGTTTTACATATATACTTTTCCATGTCATAATAACACTTTATCGCTGATATTATGTGTTCAAAAACTGGCAAACACTGTTTGTGATTGGCTGCAAAAAATTATTTTCATAACCTATCTATCAGTTATTAAAAAAAAAAAATTGGTGGACCCTCCGACAGGCCAATTTATTGAAAATAAATCTGTGAATAACATTTTTGAATACAGTCATGTACAAATGAATATCATATAATGCTTCAGAATAAGATACAGGGGCGGATCTAGCTTTTTGCTAAGGGGGGGGGGTTTGACCAAAATAATGACGATGCGTAGCATCGTCCACGAGCCGCGAAGCGGCGCGCCGATTTTTTGGATGGTGTTTATTTGAACCCCGTAAATGATGTTTTCCTGGCATCTATTAACACAATGGAGACCATAAAAAGCAGTGCATGATAACGTCTTTTTAAATCAAGTAACAGTTTAATACACAGTTATATCCAGAGTTATCATGTGTTTGGTTAAGTTACCAGATGAGTTGAATATCTTCTCACAATATTTGCACTTGAAAGGGTTTCTCTCTACAGCGTGCGTTCTTTTTTCTTTTTCTTTTTTTTTTTTTTTTTCCTTTTTTTTTTTTTTTTTTTTTTGGGCCGCCCAAGGGGGGGGGGGGTTTAAACCCCCTAAACCCCCCCCCCGTAGATCCGCGCCTGAGATATACATAATGAATATCATCCATAATAAACGATGAATGAAAGCATAGCATATTGATAATAATAATATGATAATGATAATACTATACATACACAACATGATAATAAAAAATATTTTAAAAAAAAATTATTATTAAAAAACAAACAAAAAAACTATCAGTTATGATCGGTGCTATAACGTTCTCAATATCAGAATAATAAATAACAAAAATCACAAAAAGGTCTGTTGATGATACGGTGATTTGTAAGATCATGCTTTTACGTACCGGTGATGTTATGTAATGTGGCTGATCAGGCATAATCTCCACCCGTTCCGAATCACATTGACCAATCACGCTGGCTATAGAAATACAAATGAATTTCAAAAAAGGATGAAAGAGAGGAAAGACTTACTGGTAAATTTAGAATTCTTGAATTAGTAACAATAATGATTCTATTTTTTTTTGTTCATTCCTTTCATCTATAGTAAAAATTAAAATAAAAAAGGAAAAAACAACAACATATTATCCCATTAGCGACCTCATGACACAAGCGTTACTTTATTTTGAAGAATACCCCATAAAATAAATTGAAAAATGGCGTTTATTCAGCCAATTATTTCGTTAGTTCGTTCTCTGTATTTTTGTATCAACGAATGGCTGAGACCCTATACAAAGACAAAGACAAATACAAAAATACAAAAAAAAAAAAAAAATCAAATCAAAAATACGTATTTTAAATAAATTGGTAACATACCACTGTAGACGCTGGTAGCCTCTTCTCCACCACACTGCTGTAAATCATCTCCTGGACATTCCAGATCACAAACCCCTACAAGACTACGATTACCCAGTTCTGATCCACAGATACAGTTGGAACCGTTGGTGAGCCCTAGGTATGGACTATCAGAGCATGCCTCGGCACAGGTCTGGATATTAACTTCCTGATCCCCTAAATCTGCCAGCGAACTATTGGTAAAGAACGGATCGCTAGCCGTTTGGGTATAACAGCCCTCATACCCTGGAACTGGGGGGGAAACATGAGCGGAAAGCTTTGAATATAATTAATCTCTACTTAGAAAACGTATAATGCGTCAATACTTTGTGTGGTATGTCAGTGGGTGTGCGTGTGCTTGTAGCCTATCAATATGTGCGCCAGAGAGTTGACAAGCCACAAGAACAAAACTGACCCTCGGTTCGGTTCTCAATTCGTTACCGATTTTGAGAGTTTATATCAATTACAGTATACACTGTCGCTCATAAAGGTGGAATATTTTAGTTTTACCCCAATTTATGGAATTATTTTAAAAATTATTTTAAAATAATAGATAAAGATAATAGTATAAATTCTCAGATTTTATTGAATAATAACTTGCCAATGTGTGTTTTGCGGAACTGCTAAAGCATGTGTACTATGCTTATTAAATAGGGGACCTACGCTCTCAAGTCATAAATGTCATTATGACTTAAGGGCATAGGTCCCCTAGTTGATAAGCATAGTAACATACACATGCTTTAGCAGTTCCGCAAAACACACATTGGCAAATTATTATTCAATAAAATCTGAGAATGTATACTGTTATCTAGATCTATTATTTTTTAATTATTTTTAAAATAATTCCATAAATTGGAATAAAACAAATATATTCCACCTTTATGAGCGACAGTGTATGAACACACAACCATGTAGATATGAAGTACGTGACACTTTTAGTCATCTTTTACTAGCAAGAATGGAAAATAGCCATTCAAATAAATCGCCATTAGATATTAGCGATGGTTAACAAATTGCTGACCAAAATAAATATATTTAACAAGGCTTGTCCCCCCTCCACGTTCTAGTATATTCTTTTGGAGTAAAGGCTAAATCCACTCCAAAAATAATTTGCTTATGATAGATGCAGAAAAACAAGAGAAACAGAGCAACAACAACAAAATGATTAAAATCGGATAACTTATAAGGAACTTATGAATTTTTGAAAAAGTATGAAAAAGAATGGAACAATGGAAATCAATACACAAATTGCCAATTTGGTTATCAGTTTGTGACGTCATTGCCTCACTATTTATCAATTGCTTTGTATCTTTTTATCCCATTAATTTCCATTTTTATCCCCCAAAACTTGATTTCCTCATGGCTTTGTTCAGGTTATATGATTTGTATCATATTGCGTACATGACATTACACAAAATGTTATGAACTTTGAAGAATTGACACTATTTTCTGAATATTTTATGTTCATAATCATTGATTTTTATACAAAATAATACAGTAGTTCATTGTAATTCAAATATTTCATGATTTAACTGAAAAAAAATACTCTATACTAGTGCATTGACACAAACATATCATTATATCAATGTAACTTTGATGCTGGTGTAAGGAAATAAGATTCTTAGGGGGGAAATGGGAAATTTCTATTATCAATATAAAGAAATCAATTAGTGGATAGTGAGGCAATGACGTTATAATATACTCATGAGTGAGTTGCCAATTTGTCTTGTGATTTTCAAAGTTTTTAATTTTTAAAAATTCATAACTTTCTTATTAGTTGTCCGATGTTGATCAAACCTTTTTTGATTGGTTTGTCTGATTTTTCTGCTTCTATTGAAGGTATGTTATTTTTGGAGTGGACTTGCCGTTTCACACACTCACGCCTGACAACCACAGCACACAATGGTAAGTTTTGGAGGTACTTACGTAAGCATGAGACTATGGGAACTCCCACACAGTCTTCTAGAAATTCACAGGCCAGCTGTAGACGAGAATCTGTGTTATTCTGTTCTTTCTTACACATTGCAAATCCAGGGGCTGCAAAGTCCCTCACCTCGATGATCATTGAGCCCGTAAATCCTGAAAAGTATTAATACATTAATGGAAGAGTTATATAAATTATACTTAGCCTATCATTAAAAATTAATTGATGTGAGGATACTAACGTTTTAGGTACTGTCGTGTGACACGCTGACATGAACTAATATAGGATATGTATAATAGTTGGGCTAGATTATTGTTGTTTTCTATAGATTTTTCTGACAGTATATTCCGATAATTATCATTTTGTTTTCCTTTTTATGAATATTGACGTGCGACATGATTAATAGTTGACCCTCGGGTTTATTGCTGGTATTTCTTTATATAACATGTGAGTACTAACGTATCAAGTAATTCCACGGTTGTATTTTAGTATAACAGTTTGTAAATAGAAGGTCCTAGATGATATTACAATGAGTAACTATACTGTTAAATTGTTAGTAATATTAAGTTGTTTTTTACAGGGATGTGTGTAGAAAGACATTTTATACTGACCAAAATACTGACAGATAGTGTCTGCCATATCAGTGTTCCAGTAAGTGTCTGCCATATCAGCGTCCCAGGAAGTGTGATTTGCACAGATCTGAACATGCGTATGGTTCTCAAGATCAACAGTGGGGGCTCCATTCCAAATACCAGGCTCGCCATCAAATGTTACATCACCTTAAATCAAAATGTGTAATATCAAAGCTAAAAGAAAGTATGTCATTATTGGCCTACCCTAAAAGGCAGACTACATTTCTAAATGTAGGTAGGTTCAAGCTTTCATGCAGTGTTTCAACTGAATTAAATCATTCGAAATGATTACTTGATTAATTAAGTAAATCGAATAAAATAAACTGATTTGTTATTGAATTATAACTGTGTGTCTAATAAATATCAGTACAGAGAATTGAGGAGAGCGGTGTAAAATTATATCAATGTCATATTATTTCTTCGTGGTCTTATTTCGGTAAGGTTTTATTTTCTTTTGGATTTCTATGGCATACGTAAATCGTCCAAACATCCTTGTTTTTGTTATTGAAATTAAATATTCGTCGTGTTGCAGGAAGAGGAGCTATACTATAAATGATCTGAGAGATGTTTAAATTTGGAAGGGGGATCAGATGCACATTGTGAAATCGAAGGAAAATCTATTTGATGCCATCTTGTATATTTTTCTATTTCGATTGATAAAGCTGCATACACATTTTAGATGAATAAACTGGTTAACTAACATATTTAAATTTCTGGATTTATCTTTCCGTGGGACCTTGTGACGAGCTATTCCATTTTTGACGAATGAACTACAATTATAGTTGATATCCAGTCTATATACGTTACGTGTTGCTATGTCGGGCAAGCCTCGGACAAGCTTCCAGGTTGTCAGGAAAAACCTTTGTTTAAAAGTATGCATACAATTTGAATATGACTGTTAGTTAACAGGTCTATTGAAGCTGACAGATCGCTAACAAAATACAGAGATGAAGTCAACCCTTCGAAATACATACTTATCTCTTCGAATTCCGCTGAGGAGGAAGCCACTAAGAGGAGACAAATTGATACCAGACGCATAGTGTATCCTGAATTATTTACTCCAATATCTGTTCGCAACCCCATTCCGATTCTTAGATGATCTTTTCCCTGCTTGAATTATTTCCTTTTGGAATTAGAATCACTGTTCGATAACGATTGGTAAAGTGCCGACAGGTTTTCAGGTGGCCAAAAGTATTATAAACCAGAATGCGATGACACCAACAGTGAACGCCTAGCTTGTGCTATAAATAGATATGATGCAGTCAATTTGAACACGAACCCACTGCATGCATTCTCCACCTTACTCCAGACTTTATCGTCTCGTCAAGTGTCGTGCATCTATTTGAATACCGGAAGAAATGCAAACATATTACCATGACGACCGCGAAAAGCACACATTGACTAATTATATGCATTTTGAAACGATAAATGAAAAAGCTAAAGAAAAAAAAAATCGATGACCTTTAAATGTATTGGCATGAATGGAATTTTCCTTTGGCTTATATGATTCGTTTTATTACTTAAGACGTACATTCAACTATTCCTACACATTCCTCAAAGATATTTGTCATAGAAATTTGTTTGTTTAAATATGGTTGGGGAAGTTTGAGTTTGCTTTATATAAGAAATGTAGGTCTTGCAAAATTTGGATTTACTTTCATTCCATTTTAAACGAGAAAAAAATAGTTAAATAAATGATTTTTCTCCTCTAATTACTTTGTCGATATGATCATTTTCGACAAAAAAAAAATTGCTTTTTTAATGACTAATTTTAAACAAATATACTTGTAATATTATAATTCCGTTAACTTGTTTGTACAGCTTGACGCATGTGAGGACATCAATGCTACATTAAAACTGAATGTCAATACACGTTATCATGGACCAGGTTATGGGTTATATATGGCTTCCAGTGTGTTCTACATTTTGTGTAACCTCACAAGAAACATAGTTAAAATTTATTGTATAGGAAGGACGTTCTTTAGGAATAAATTGACGACGAAATATTATATGTCTAGACATTATAAAGATTCAGATTTCACATGTTGTCTGGAGAATTCAAAGATGGAGGGTACAGAAAGAAGGTCTAGCATACTCCTTACCCTATTATGAGGCCCCTTATAGTTGACATGGTTTTCTTTAAATTGGTTCAAGTAAAAATTCCCATTTAAAAAAAATTGTAAAATGTGATAGTTCTGCTTCTCAAGGATATTCAAATATTTTAATAATAAAAAGCGTGTTTCTACTAGAATTGTGATTTGTAACTATAATTTTAGTGATGACCCGTTGGCCTGATAGCACCAGCGACGTAGCCAGGAAATCTCCAATGGGACTAGGGAGGGGGGGGGGGGGGGGTGGATAGGAAGCCGCAGGATTTCTTTTATCGAGGTGGTGTCAAATTACTTGCTTATTTACATAGTTTAAGTTTAAAATTCTTATAGTATTACCAAGTATATTACATTATATTTTATCACCTGACGAGGTATTGCAGTGGCGCACGAAACGTCGTGATCTTTTGATTCCTTGTTGACCATACGTTGCGACACAAACGAATATCACTAGCGATATTATTTTCAATACTACATCCGCAATGAGTATATTTAGCAATATTTTGTTGTTGTTGTTGTTAATTGTGCACCGTTTCAAAATTGGTTGGACTACCTTTGTGAAATGTGCTCCCGATTCCCTTGGCTACGATATCGCTTGTCAGAGTTAGTACATGGCCTTGTATACCTTGCATATTGACTATGGGAATCCAATTAACAAAACAGGTGAACCAATACTCTCAGTCAACATGACTACTACATTTTGATGTGTAATACACCTCTTTGAAAAATAATGTACGAAACCAACTGAAAGAAAACAGCAGTGTATTTTATGTCGATATACATCTTTTTAAATCATTGAATAACTTATATAATGATTAAATGATTTGAAATCAAGTCTGAAATTAATATATACATCTTTTAATAATATACAAAATAATCAAAAACAAAATGAAACAAAACAAAACATAATAATATATAAACTAACCTAACAAAAAAAAAATCAACTCTATGTCTCTTTACCATCATTACAAAAGTGTGTACTAAATACACAAATAAATTGTCATTAATGGGGTGAGATCATTATTTCATACACTGATTCTTGACAATTTGCACACATTTTGGAATTACATGGGGATTTTGGAATTACTCGATTTCTCGAAATGATACTATAAAACGATACGTGCATATTATCAATTTGTGTCGATATTCCCCCATGCCTTGGCAAAAGGTGTATCGTAAAATCAAAATCCCCCAAAGTATTGGGTAGACAAAATGCTATGATGGCCTGACTGCTGATGCCCTTGCTTGAGATTTGTTCTTTCTTTCTCTCTCTCTCTTTCCCTCCCCCTCTCTCTCCCCCTCTCTCTCTCTTTATCTCTCTCCCTCTCCCTCCCCCTCTCCCTCTCTATTTATTAATTTATTTAAACAATTTAATTTGGGTTATATTTGTTAAGTGTATACTTCCCTTTTTGATGTCAGTCAATAAAATATTGTATTGTTGGAAATGTCATTATTAAATTGCGGCAATTTTTTTCAACCAAGCCCTCCCGTTCTTTTCTCTCTCTCTCTCTCTCTCTCTCTTCATTAATTTATTTAACCAATTTCATTTGGGTTATATTTGTTAAGTGTATACTTCCCTTTTTGATGTCAGTCAATATAATATTGTATTGTTGGAACCGTCATTCTTATATTGCTGCAATTTCTCCAACCAAGTGCTCCAATTCTTCGACGTGTAGTAAATGAATGCAAGTACCATTTACAAGCACCCCCTCTATAGTATTCGTATAAAACGCCCATGCCCATTCTATTGCACTTTTCCTATACTTTTGTAAATCTGAGGATATTATGTGTTTTTCTATTACACTTTAATGATGTTTAATGTTTTCCTCATCGGTCTATGCAAATAAGATAAAAACATATGTAATGCTATTGTTATAAACATCAGGTAGAGGCCTCTGCTGGACTACATGGCGATGATTCATTGAATAGGCCATTTTTGGTAATGTAATCAAATTTAGTACATACATCATTGTGAAGTGCTTCGATACAAATTATTTTATTCACCTGTTACAAATAAATGTATTTCACCAATGCAAATTGCTTTTATTGCATGCTGTTAGATAATATATAATATAATAAAATGTGACAACTAAACAAAACAAATACATAGATATCAATCATATAATTAAAGACTTGAAAGTATGGAGGTATAGCCTAAATGAAGAAAAAAATCAAGATAATGTAAAGGCCAAATATCATAAGCATGAATGGGAGGGGGAAAAGGGTAGTGGATAGCAATTAAACGTGAACAAGTTCCCGTCACGATATAGTACCTCGTTCTCTCTTATTTCTAAAAGGAGGCGGGGTAATATTGTTTGTTTGTTTTCTTAAATTCTAATTTTTTAGCACTTTTTTATGTTCATTGCTTGACCAAATTTTGCCTACACAAAATAATGGTTGCATAGCAAACCTGAAAAATAGATGGGTTAATCAGACGAGTGTTAATTTCTTTTCTGTGGGTGTTTGACGAGGCCAATTATGTAATTGAGAACATCTTCATGGCATGATGGCACATCCCATGTCGATTTTGTTTCTATAAGTTTTCGTATTCCCTGTTACGATGTAATGCTAAAGGCACAAGAGGGCGCGATTGAAAATCTGCTTTCCACTATCATCGATCTCAAAGTGATGCGAGAAAGTTCGGGGAAAATAATAACGCAGAAAATCATTTACGACTGGAAAGTAGACTGTGTTCTTCTTGCCCTGCCCACTTTTTCGGTCGGTCTCGCTCTCTGCAGCTCAGCTGAGCAGCCGCTATACACGTGTGTTGCACTCGCGTTGGATACTCGCTCCGGATACACACAAAGAATCCCTGATCTCTCACATATCGCAGTGAAGACTGTAGTATCATCCTATTTGCTCAAGGAGGAGGAGAAAATAAGATGGCTACTTCGGAGGATGCATCCTTACCTCCAAGCACATCTGCTGGATTTTCTGATGCCCTGACTCATTTCTTGCTGGTGGTAGTTGGAGAACCATTGGAGGAGGATTACATCGATGTGATCTTGGCAGAAGTCGAGAAAGGTTTGTCAGATTCCAAAATTAAACACTCGCTCGCATCTATTTCACTTTCAGCTAGGCATGTAATGTAATGTGTCACGTATGTATCTGTGTATGGAAAATGTGCATCAGTCTTAGCATATTGTTTCATGATGTATGAGATGATGTTCATGATGATGAGCTGATGATCATGATGATGAAATGGTGTCTCTTTCATCATTTTGTAATCCAATATCTGGTAGGATCAGATGGTACTGGTACTGGTAGTAATAATGCCCAGTTTTGTATGAAAGTGATGATGGTGATGAAGATGGCTGATGATGGTTGGTGATGATGGTGATAATTTATTGTTCATAAATCCACCATTGGCAAATGTGAAATGATGATTGATGGGGTAGATATCTCCATCAAGGACAAAGCAATTTTGATACAAGAATGGAAGGCCTACTAAACAAAATTAAAGATATTTGACAGCACTCCTCAGCTACATTCCAAGATGAATGATATAGATAATGTTCTGTTTCTGTGGACAACTGGACACATAAATGTAATGAATAGGTTGATGTATGTTTCTGTTCATGTACACATACATACATGTGATGTACATGTATGGGTATACATGTATGGTACATGGAAGTGAGTGTAAATGCCTATTGTGTCAAAGATCTCATGAATAATTCAGCCTTCATGCACTATCTTGTTGGTTGCTTGGAGTTGGAATACTTTCCCCACTTAATGAGATTAGCTACATGGAGGCTTGCATGAGAACGTATTGCCGGACACACAGGGAAAATAATACACGGGGGCTCGGGGCAAATTAGCCCCCGAAATGATCAAAAGAGCCCCCAAATTTTGCATAGAGTTCAATGCAAAACAAATTAAAGAGTGTTACACTACATGAAACGATGATGATCCGATCTTGGAAGAATTTGTAATAGCATTTGATACAAATATTCAAACATGTAAAAAATGAATTATGACAGAGGACCAGAATAGTCGTGTGATTATCATTAAGAAAATGTAAATGATGATGGATTTCATGCTTCCTTCTAGGAGGAAAAGCTGACTTGCTCATAATTGTAGTGATGGTCAGACCAAAGGCAAAAGTGTGATTATCAATGATTCAAAGCCGATTTGGCTTTTATTCTGACTAGAAGAGTCAAACATTCTGATAGTTTGGTATTCTTTGTTATACAGAAGCTAAATCAGGAAGCTGATGTTTACTTAGACTTCCTATCTCTTAGACCAATTAAAATTGTCACCTCTCTAAAATCAGATTGCAGGAGTTGTGTAGTGTGCGGTGGTCTTAAGAAGGTGTAGGCATACAGTAGCCCTTCTGCTATTGCTGTAGATACTTAATTTTTAGAATAGGATACAAATCTTTCTTGTTGAATTTACCGGTACTAGTATGTGCAATAGAATATTATGTATACAGGTGGACACTTATGCAACTTGGGTTGCAGTGGGCCTCTCGGGCATATCAAAACCTCTGTTAATCTTTCAGTTTTTTTATGCCTCCGTTACGAAGTAGCCGGAGGCATTGGCCCGTATTCTGAAGTCAGGTTTAGTTAAACCCAGGTTTAACTTTAAACCCGGGTTTAACTAAGCCAGACTTCAGGTCTAAGTATCATTTCAGTTTCTGAAAGCCAGGTTTAGTTAAACCCAGGTTTAAGTCTAAAACCCAGGTTTAAAGTTAAGCCAAGGTTTAACTACCATGGAGATGTAGTCTGCTTCTACTGCACATGCTCAGTACAGCTCATCCATCTTCAAGGGTAGCTGATATAGGCTTTGTTATAGCTGGATTTCGTGCTGCAAATTTAATAATTTCAATTTAAAATATTCGACACAAACAAATCTCTTTCGAAGCAACCATTGAACGTTATGACGTGATTTTTTATTTTTGTTTTACCCTTTGATTAATTGTTAAACTGCTGAAAAAGTCTGAATCGAGGTGGAATTGATCTTTACGAATAATAAATAATATACAAATTGGGATTCTACAATTTCTGCATGCCCAGATTCCAGAACAACATAAAAATGCTCTAAATAAGATTTAGATGACTAAAAGAGAAACTAAAAAGGATCAAAAATACCTTCTTGATGCAAAATAACTAGTCCAAAGTCATTGCTGAAGCCAATTTGTTTGATTTTTAGGTTTTTTTTAGGACAATGGAATCCTTTTTCGAACCGACATGTCGGGTATCATGATCCCCTTCTCGATCACCGTGCGCGCATATCATCGATCGTGCGCGCATTCATTTGTACAAGTAGACCTTCTACACACGGTTTAGAAATATTGCATTGTCCTAACAAAAAATGCTTAAAATTCGACCATATTATATGAGCTTCAATGTTGACTTTGGACTAGTTATTCTGCATCAAGAAGGTATTTGTGATCATTTCTCTTTCAGTCATTTAATCTTATTAAGGCCTAGGTCTAGATCTAGACCTCTAGGCTCTAGTGCATCGTTCGGGGCATCTTAAGGATGTTCTCGATGTTTTGACATCATAATATTAATAGACTAGGCGCGCCCAATCGGTCTAGGTCTAGAGTCTAGACTAGATCTAGGGCAGATTCTACCCAAAACTCTACTAGATCTAGGTCTAGAGTTCCGGCTTAATACACTCGTTGGCTCTTAATTATACTAATCCATGATTGTCTTATAAATATAGATTTAGCTCTTCATTAATTTACTCTTAATTCTAATCCAACCTTAGGCCTAACAGGTACATTTTTATTTTAACTCGCATTTGTTTACATCGTTGGGACGCAATTCGAAAATGTGTATTGCACTCACAGTTTCAAAACTACGTGAGCATAACGTCAAACTAAAGGTATGGGGCTACTATATTTGTTTTCCTCTGCAACAAAGTGATACGTGTTGATTTACTATGGCAACTTTTTAGTTTCAAGGATTGTCGTACTATACAAATCACACAATCTTATATAAAATATAAAATCTTAAGACTTAGAAAATATTAGGCATAAAGATTCAATAAGCAAATGAAGTATCCAAATTAATATTCAAACTTGCCAAAGGCATAAAATCGCAAGGCCATGCACTTTCATGGTTCCGCAAGCGATGTGTGTGTCTCTCAACTCTAGTGTCGGAGTCGGTGCAAATCGCTGTTTGTTTGGTATTTAAAAAACGACAGCGATGCAAAAAAATAATCGTCGCCATGATTGTGAAAGGTTTTTTTCTTTCCACAAGAGGTCTCTCCTGTCTCATTATTTGCAATAATTCGTCGAAATGCCTTTTAATGGTGTCTTCTTCTTCTCTGAATATCCAACAAATAGTTAGATCTAGACCTGACTTAAGCCAGACTTAAACTAGGTGTACCCCAGGTTTAAATATGTGTACAATTTCCACAGAGTTAGACCAGGCTTAAACCCAGGTTTAAGTTAAACCTGACTTCAGAAACGCAAAATTAAACCTAGGTTTAAATCTGAGAGTTAGGCGAGGCTTAGACTAGACTTAAACCTAGGTTTAAAGTTAAACCTGACTTCAGAATACGGGCCATTATGTTTTCAGGTTGTCCGTCCGTCTGTCCGTACGTCCGTACGTCCGTACGTCCCGTCCGTACGTCCGTACGTCCCGTTCTTGTGATCGCGTTATCTGAAGAACCGATTAATGGATTCTTGCCAAACTTCAGTCATGTATATATCTTGCAGAGCCAATGAACTGATTAGATTTTGGGGTCACGAGGTCAAAGGTCAAAGGTCACAGGGCTCATTATGTATGCAAAAACAGCTTGTGATCGCGTTACCTGAAGAACCGATTGATGGATTCCTGCCAAACTTTGGTCATGTATGCATCTTACAGAGCCTATGAACTGATTAGATTTTGGGGTCACAAGGTCAAAGGTCAAAGGTCACAGAGCTCATTATGTATGCCAGAACAGCTCGTGATCGCGTTATCTGAAGAACCGATTGATGGATTCTTGCCAAACTTTGGTCATGTATGTATCTTGCAGAGCCGATGAACTGATTGGATTTTGGGGTCACGAGGTCAAAGGTCAAAGGTCACAGGGCTCATTATGTATGCAAAAACAGCTTGTGATCGCGTTACCTGAAGAACCGATTGATGGATTCCTGCCAAACTTTGGTCATGTATGCATCTTACAGAGCCTATGAACTGATTAGATTTTGGGGTCACAAGGTCAAAGGTCAAAGGTCACAGAGCTCATTATGTATGCCAGAACAGCTCGTGATCGCGTTATCTGAAGAACCGATTGATGGATTCTTGCCAAACTTTGGTCATGTATGTATCTTGCAGAGCCGATGAACTGATTGGATTTTGGGGTCACGAGGTCAAAGGTCACAGGGCTCATTATGTATGCAAAAACAGCTTGTGATCGCGTTATCTGAAGAACCGATTGATGGATTCCTGCCAAACTTTGGTCATGTATGTATCTTGCAGAGCCAATGAACTGATTTGATTTTGGGGTCACGAGGTCAAAGGTCACAGGACTCATTATGTATGCAAAAACAGCTCGTGATCGCATTATCTGAAAAACTGATTGATGGATTCCTGCCAAACTTTGGTCATGTATGTATCTTACAGAGCCGATGAACTGATTAGATTTTGGGGTCACAAGGTCAAAGGTCAAAGGTTACAGGGCTCATTATGTATGCAAAAACAGCTCGTGATCGCATTATCATTAGAACAGATTGATGGATTCCTGCCAAACTTAGATCATGTATGTATCTTGCAGAGCAAATGAACTGAGTAGATTATGGGGTCATAAGGTCGAAGGTCAAAGGTCACAGGGCTCATTATGTATGCAAAAACAGCTCGTGATCGCATTATCATTAGAACAGATTGATGGATTCCTGCCAAACTTAGATCATGTATGTATCTTGCAGAGCAAATGAACTGAGTAGATTTTAGGGTCATGAGGTCAAAGATCAAAGGGTCATATATGTATATGAGAAATTGCTTGTAATCACAATATTCTGAGAACCTGATAATGGATTAAAATTGACGTTGAATTTGAAAAATTTCTTCTGTTTTGGTTTGTAAAATTGCTCCATGACGGAGGCATCATTTTCGACTGCGCGCAGTCGAAGTTCCATCTAGTTTTATAGTGAAATTTAACCTGGTGTCGATTGTCGAAAGCCTTAAGAAATAGTAATATCCCAAGCTATGATCAACTGAGACTCTTTTAAATGTAATTTATGTGTGATTGTAAAATTCTTAAAATGAATCACACTATTTTTAAATTGATGAAGCTTGTGTTAAACTACAAAGTTTGATGGGAAAACTTATCAAAATGGAAAATGACATTCTTATGAATGCCATGATTTAAAAATTGATTTTGATAGTGGGCCAGTTGGGTTAATGACATTATATTTACCAAGCTGTGGTATATTTTAGTTTGCTGCAAACAATTAAAGAGGATTTAGGTGTAAGTTGGCACAACTGAATGTAGGCAGTTTGGTTTAAGATTCTATTTCCGTGCAGAAACAAGCAATTGATACTGTAGGTCAACGTGTATTATTATGTGAGATGGCTTAAGTCATAAATTTTATAGTCTCGGTTTCCCATGCAGTGCCACACGTACCATTCTTTAAATCATTTTTTCTTCTGGCACTTGAGATAAGTTACTCAATTGAGATATTTTCAGATGAAAGGTTTATAGCAACTGACATTGACCTTCTTAATGTAAAGACAAGTTGCATCAAATTAATCTTCTTATTGTAAATAAATACAAAAACACAAGGTTCCAATATGAAATACTATCACCGACATACTGCCCTTCTATCTTACTCAACAGTAGGTCCATTTACACCATGACATACAACAAACATTCAAAGTCTGCTCATCCCCGTTTTGGGGTGAATAGTGCACACGTATGCGGGACTTATCGGTGCCCTGCATGCGTTAGCAAAGTTCCTTTACATCGCAAACAAATTGGTGAAACTTCTGAGGGCGTTTGAAAAAAACATTCCAGAGGTGGGTTTTTGGTTGCAGTGTGAATGCAGCTCCTCAATGATAGAGTTGCAATATTACACTGGCTATTCTCCAAATCTCGGTTAATACAAGAATTTACGTTTTCCTGTTGGGAGATTCTAATACCCGACTTCCTGTTTTGGCCCCTAATTTTCTTTCAAAGGCAATTGATAGAAGTGAGAACATAGTGGGATATCATTTGTAGACATCTGTGCTGTGGCAAGGCAATGATTAAACATGGAAGAGGAAATAAAATAAGGCCATTGTTTGTTTTTCTTTCTTGTAATTAAATCAGTGAATCTCCTTTGATTTGGTTCAAGAACAGTTTAAAGCTTATCTGCCGTAGTTTACATGAGGGATTAGACCGCTCTGCAAGGTCACTGGACAGGTGGTTATCTCATTAACTCAGCTCTCAGTTAACATAAGAAAAAGAGGATCATGGGGGACCAATGGTCACCGATTAGGCATTGTTTGTTATATAGAGGGCGCAAGTAGCTACCAGTAGTGCAGTGGGCCTTTAAATCAGGGGTATGGTCACATTTGTCCGAGGGTTAAGGGGAGGATAGGGATAGAAGATGTCAGATGTGCAGTTGTTATTATTGTCATATTCTGAAGTGATAGAGAACAAACCAGAAATAATGGTTACTTAATGATATGTTTCAAATTGAAATGAACAGTTTATAAATCAAAGTAAAGAACAGTGAGAGAATTGTGAAATTAAAAAAGTGTCTAGGTGTTTCTCTTTGCATTTCTTTGTGCAAGGAGTGCAATGAAAAGAGGAATTTTTAATAACCTGCTAATAAAGATCTATTTAATGGATAATGTGCTATTATTTCATTATTGTTGTGCATTTATAGAGAGTAAATCATTTTTTAAATTCACCTTTTATTTGGTAGCAGTCTCAGACATGGAGGTGAAAATGTCCAAACTTATAAGCTTGGAAAGTCTGTCTTTGTTTGATTCTTGGATGAAACAATACAGAATCTTGATAGACCAATACCAAATCCAGTCAAATGTTATTCCAAACGTAAGATGAGATGATATGAGTCATTTGTTGTGCATCTCTGAGTTGCATCCCTACCACGGTGTGGCTACGAGGGGGCCCCCGAACCGAACAAGTGAAAAACATACAGAGGGCAGCTAGTGCATGGCTGGTGTCTGTAGTGTAAGCAGAAACTTGTGTTACATCTTGGATGTGGGCCAACCTTCCAAATTCTTCCACCCCTGGGAAACTAGTTTAAGCAATGTCGAGGGGGGAAAAGAGCGCCAAATGGGTCCGATCTGTTCTGTTCATGCTGGGTTTTGAAAACTTGTATTACATGTACTTTCTGTTTATTATGACATTATCACATTCAAGAGAACATTTTGTCATTCCAAAGTATGAGAATGTGTAATCCCATGTTTCTTTGAATGACTGCACCCCCTCCCCATCACTGTCCTCCGTGCAGTCCCTTACAAAAATATCGTGTGGTATTCCTGTGGTATACCACACAGTTGTACCACAGGAAATACCATAGAAAATACCACATGAAAATACCACAGGAAAATACCACAGGAAAAATACCACAGGAAAATACCACAAAATAATCCTGTGGTTTTTTTGCCCATTACCACAGGACAATACCACACAGAAATTACCACACAGGAGTACCACACAGCAAAACCACACATCAATCAGTACCACACAAAATTACCACAGCAATACCACACATCAGTACCACACAGCAATACCACACATCATTACCACACAACAGTACCACATAGCAGCAATACCACACAGCATTACCACACAGCAATACCACAGCAATACCACACAGCAATACCACACAGCAATACCACACAGCAGTACCACACAATAGTACCACACAGCAATACCACACAGCAATACCACAGCAATACCACACAGCAGTACCACAGCAGTACCACACAGAAATACCACACAGCAGTACCACAGCAATACCACACAGCAGTACCACAGCAATACCACACAGCAATACCACACAGCAGTACCACAGCAATACCACACAGCAGTACCACAGCAATACCACACAGCAATACCACACAGCAGTACCACACAGCAGTACCACAGCAATACCACACAGCAGTACCACAGTAGTACCACACAGCAGTACCACAGCAATACCACACAGCAGTACCACAGCGATACCACACAGCAGTACCACAGCAATACCACACAGCAGTACCACAGCAGTACCACACAGCAATACCACAGCAATACCACAGAGCAGTACCACAGCAATACCACACAGCAGTACCACAGCAGTACCACAGCAATACCACACAGCAGTACCACAGCAATACCACACAGCAGTACCACAGCAATACCACACAGCAGTACCACAGCAATACCACACAGCAGTACCACAGCAATACCACACAGCAGTACCACAGCAATACCACACAGCAGTTGCTGTGTGGTATTGCTGTGGTATTGCTGTGTGGTATTGCTGTGTGGTACTGCTATGTGGTTTTGCTTAAGTACTCCTGTGTGGTACGTATGACACAGCATTGCCACATATCAGTAAGACAGCAGTCGCACTGCAATACCACAGCACTACCACATCAGAATACTACATATCAATACTACATTGTACACAGCAGTAAAACCATACATCGCAGGGTTTATGAAATGGTTCAGTCACCTTTTAATAAAAGAAAGACAAATTTGATAAATGCTTGAGTTGCTACATAAATACATGTAGCTCTATGATACAAAATAAGCATGTAATTATGCCCTAAAATACTTTCGTTTAAAATATGTTTGTACACACACTGCCCTGAATACTTTGGTTAAAATTTGTTTACCGGTATGCAATGCACACTGCCCTGAATACTTTGGTTTAAAATTTGATTATACACACACTGTTTATATGCACACTACCCTGAATACTTTGGTTTAAAATTTGATTATATACACACACTGTTTATACACACTACCCTGAATACATGTACTTTGTACATGTTTTAGGTCCATGTTCTCCAGAACTACTCCTTGACCTTCACTTCCAGTGGCGCCGGCACGTTTTGTAACGACAAAGCATTGAGGGGGCAAACCACTGTTCGTGAACAATGCTCTGCCCCTCCAATGCTTTGTCTCCGAGAAACGCGCCGGCGCCAGTGTTCACTTCACTCTGCTTTAGCTTCTCCAAATCATTTTTTTTTTTAAATGAATGTCTGGATCATTGTATTTTTGAAAGACTCAATTTCAACCTGGATTAATGTTTTGGGCTGACATTTAGACATGACGTTACAAGCTCCACCACCATCACTCACATCAAATAATAAACTCAATGTGAAGTATTGTAGTCATGGTCATGTTGGTGGTGAAGCATATGTAGCATCTTGTCTAAATGTCAGCCCAAAACTTTGATCCAGGTTGAAATTGGGTCTTTCAACTAGACAATGATCCAGACATTCATAAAAACTTGATTTGGAGAAGTTAAAGCAGAGTAAAGTGAAGGTCAATTAAGGAGAGACTGAAGAGAGCCTGGACCTAAAACGTGTACAAACCTATGGCAAGTCCTCAAAAAGGGTGTTCGTGCAAGTAAACCATGAGATGTGACTTAATTGCAGGTAATCTGGTGGTAGGAATGGAAGAAATCCTAGAAGAGGTATGAAATAAGCTTATGGAAGAGAATTTTACATATTTAATTTCTAAACTAAACTGATGATGTAACTAACAGTGTTACACCCAACATAGCAAGAGAATAATGTAATCTGATCAAAAAATAAATCACTTTTAACTAGAACATCACATTACTGGAACTATATGTACATGTACATGTATAAACATAAAAAATAAACTAAGTTGTATACATACATGTAGGCCACAATGTGTGCAGTATAACAATATTTCATCACAAGTACAGATACAAGATTTCATTATGACGAAGCATAGTGCTAATTTCAAACATGTTCACCTGTAGCTGTTCCCAGTTTAAGCCCCTGTCACAAATCACTCCGGGGCCCGTACGGCTTGTAAAAATCTGCCGTTTTGCCCGTTTTCGTACAAACTGCTCTGTTCGAAAATAGGGAAAACGGCTGTTTTTTACTCGCCGTATGGGCACCGGAGTGATATGTGACAGGGGCTTTAGCGAGATTTCATTTTAACGAGGCAATTGACCGGTTTACTAATGTATTCAAATTTTATGCATGCCATTTTAACAAAGGTTGATCCTGACAACCGTAAAGCTTGCAATGTTTGCCGACTAGCAACAACTAATGTATTCATAGTGGATTCCAAGTATTGAATTACCATTGTCTGGAACATGTTAATGGGATAACTTGTTACCAGCTAGTCCCAAGGGAAGAAATATCCATAAATTTGAATACATTAGTAAATCGGTCTATTGGCTTGGACCTGAGCACCACATTATAGCAGGAATGGACTGTACATGTACGTACTCCTAATCTATTATTTATAGACTACACTATTACAGCTAATCTACTATGCAAATGAAAACTTAACCTTAGAAATTTCACTTTAAACAAATAACACACTTGTGACCCCATTCTATTGAAATCCTCTTGGCAAACTAGAACTTTCAGTCTTCCATACTGAAATACATGTAAATTTATGAATACACAAAATCTAAATATTTTGTTAACAAGCAAATGGGAAGAACAAGATGGAAATCCCCAAAACATAAAAATATTCATGCTACAAGGCATCTCATTATACTACGTTCCACTACACTGGTGGGGTATTGTGTTTTAGTTTTTTGATTTAATTTTTCTATTAAAAACATGATGAGACAATGACAAAACTAGAGATAAATAGGTGGCAAGTTTGTGCTGGCAAGTTGAGAGAAGGCAAAGATAACTAGAAAGATTTTTTTTCTCATGTGAATCATGTCAAGTTTATGGTATCAAGTGCTATGGAAATTCAGTCTACTATACAGTGTGTAAAAGGTAATCGAAATGTAGAAGTCTCTATTTCAATCTCACAATTTTTGCAATTTATGTGTAACAAGAAGAACTCCTCACCTTTCCAATGATATCTTTCTTGCATCACAGATGTCACGCATAAGTACAAGGCAAATTAAATGACATGCGAAAGCCCAGTTTTTGTAAATAAGATCGAACATAATCCTAGTCAATGCCATGTGACAACATTGAAAACATTCACCATATAGTCTTCTATCATTTTTTCTAAACTTGCAAAAACTAGACTTTGTAAATGTCACATTCATTTGCAATTTATTGGGGGTATGTGTGACATATGTGATGCAAGAAAGGTATCACTGCAAAGGTAAAAAGTTCATCTTTAACCATGTTACCTTTAAATTGTCAAAATACATGAGCTTGGAATAAGCTTGGTTAGTGTTGTTTCGATATGAGAAAAAGCATATCGGCCGATACCGATATGAAACAAATTCATATCGGCCGATGCCGATACCGATATGTATAACAACAAAAAAATCTAGAGAATTTTTTAAAAATCAGAAGAAAAAAATCAAAAGGGGTAACCTTTATCAATCACAGTAGTCCTGATATGTGTCATGATACAAATTAAGTTTTCCCAGTAATTGAGTAGTAATTGGAAATTAAAATTTAAGAGAAAACTGAGGCTCGGACAAATATGGCAAAACATACATGAGAATTGGAGTGATATGGATCATCACATAACATTGTGTGTGTGGGACTGATGTGAATCATGCCTTCATTGCATTGAACAAATGTCCCCTAAATCTCAGCAGATTATATTCATTATTTCCACAGCAATAGCAAAATGACGGTAATTCTCACAGCAGAATCCTTTTTGCTGCGAAAAATATATCTAAATTATCTAAATTACTTGCACAGATGTTGTCCTTGTAGAAAATGTCGCAAAAATCGGTAGCAAGGCTATCTGGCAAGTTTCAATGAAATGTCATGACAAAAAGAAATAGTCTAAAAAAGAATTCTTTAAAATTATGTACATGTACCGTTATAAATGAATACATGTGAAGGCAAAGGTATACATTTTTCAATATACACATAAAGAAGTTTAACATCCTTTACAATTTAATAAGTGTTAAAGTACAAGTCCACTCCACTGAAAAGTTGAGTCGATTAGATAGACAAAAGTCTATAAAGGCCAAAAATATCTTGGTTTTGGAAAATGGTGCTCAGACTTATTTTTAATAATTTTGTTTAAAGGCCATCTGTACTAGTTTTGCCAGAAGGGATTAGACCACACAGCGAGGTAACTGACAGGTGGCTATCTCATCAACTCAGCTCTCAAATAACATAAGAAATAGAGGATCATGGGGGACCAACAAGCACCGATTAGGGAAGTTTTCTATAGGCCTATAGAGGGTACTAGTAGCTTCAAGTAGTGCAGTAAGGCTTTAGTGAACAAAAAACAAGTTAATCATCGAGCCGGTTCTCCTCACAATGCATTGCGCAACATTTGTTGTGACGTAGGGTCCTCACAACGCTGACAGAGACGTATACGTCACATCTGTGCGGCAAATTGAAATAACCGAAACAAAAATCGCTCTTAAAAATCACCTGATTGAAGTCGTTGAGATTTTCTTGGTAAAAAGCTGTGTATTGAAGATTAATTTCTCAGATTCTTGCTGAATGTCTGTTGGTCGGCATAACTGGCATAATAAAAAGCTTTCCAGTTTCCACTATAGGGATCCCATACAGATGAATTCTCACACTCTCACCCATGTCTTGCATAATTTCCTCGATGTGTGTTGGACAGTTTAGTCTTACAAATTAAGACTGCATGTTCAGTGGAAGACGAGGGTGCCAGTGCCACACAGTCCACGTTGATGACTTTCCCGCAGCCGAAGATGCATGTACCCTGTAAAATAAATAAAAAATTCTATTATGCTCTCAAGTTGAATCTAGCGAAAATTATGAGTTAAACGTGGCATACACTTCTACAAATGAAATTCATATAAAAACTAGAACTACAACTGTAGTTGCAAATTCATGACATGAGATGCCCGAATGACTATTGTATGAATTATGATGACTGATGAGCCTGCCCTCCGCCACTCAGTGTTATTTAGGGTACGCGTATGCATGTTCCCCCCCCCCCCCTATCTCCTGTGTGTAATGTCAATACGGGCCAGATTTTTTAAAGCACCCCCCTATCTCTGGTGTGTAATATAAGTCAATACAGGCCAGACTTTGTTGCGTTAAAAGTACCCCTTCACCAGAGATTTTGGGAACACCATTGTGGTCCCTCCAACCCCGGCGTGAGGGGACCGGGTTTATTAGCTACTTTCCTACTATGATTACTGGACAGATCACTACATGAATGATGCATGCACATACACGTACATGTGCATGTCTGCACAACCATTTGAATGTGCGATTGTGATGGAGAAAAAAAAATCACAACACAATGTATGATTCTCTAACTTCTAAGAATCAACTTTGCCATTCATTTTTATTTAGTATTTAAATTGCGAAAAACATGTGACCCAACCCGCCCAGCCGCTGTTTGAATCGTTTTCATAAACGCAGTATTGTACAGTAGGGAATATAATCTAGTAAATCTACTATCATCATCAATTGCGATCCGTTTGGATTTTTTCATGAACAAAATTTACAAAAAATCAAAAGTAAGATGAAGAATGAGATCTAGACTAGAGTAAAGGAGGGGGTTTTCGGCCACTTAAGACAAAATCCAATTTTTTTACTCTTTGCTTCCTATTTATTATCATTTCTTGTTCAAATCATGAAGCAAATACTATTAAGTATTATTATTTAACCAAAAAAGAATCCCAGAAAAAAAATAATGAATTGCCATTACAATATTCATTTCCATTTTCGCTGTTTCGGAGGTAGTTATCGGCCCAGCGAGGCAGTATTCGGCCGCATGTACAAAGTCAATAGGAAGCAAGCAAGTGCTGTGCGTTTCCCTGCTGATCTATAGCACTAGCAGCTGGAGCAGGTATCCCACGCCGGAGCTCGCCGAGCCGAAAACTACCTCTGCGGTGATCGGAAATTGGAATCTGAATTAGTGTGTTTGCTTGTGTGTGCGTTGCGGTATCCAGCTAGCGGCTGCATTGATTTAATACATGCGATGAGATACTTTTGAGCTTGCGAATCACACAAAATCGGGCTCCAAATCTGAAAAATACTTGAAATACAGCTCATTTGATTTTATGGTACCCATCATATTCCTTACACTTAGAGTAAAGGAGCCGGTAATCGGACAGCTCCAGTTTTCGGCCGATCCATTGGATGCATGGTAAAATCCCTTTAAAATACATCGCATAATAGCATATCACATATCCCACACATACCATACCATGCCAGAGTCACTAAAGAACCACATTTGCAATGGAAAATATATCCTAAAATATCACATTTTAGCGATGTAATCGGCGGTCCCGCTACCCAAATCTGAAAAATTGAGTTTCTTACGCGTGTATGTAAGAAATATGGGTACCATGAAATGAGCTTTATTTCAAGTATTTTTCAGATTTAGAGCCCGATTTTGTGTTGGTCGCAAGCTCAAAATTATCTCATCGCATGTATTAAATCAATGCAGCCGGACCCCGCCACGCACACACGATATGTCCGTCTAATTCAGATTCCAACTTCCGATCACTGCTGTGCCTGTCCTCGGCCAGGCGAGCACCCGGGAAGCTCCGGCGTGGGATACCTGCTCCGCCTGCTTGTGCTATACATCAGCGCGGAAACGCACGGCGCGCGCGAGCGCTTCCTATTGACTTTGTACATGCGTCCGAAAACTGGTTCGCTATGCCGATAACCGGCTCCAAAACAGTGAAAATTGAAATGAATATTGTCATGGCAATTCGTGATTTTTTTCTGGGATTCTTTTTTTGTTTAAATAATAATAATATTTACTTCATGATTTGAACAAGAAATGATAATAAATAGGAAGTAAAGAGTCCAAAAAATAGGATTTTGTCTTAAGTAGGCAAATTCATGCAAACAAATTTATTCAAAAAACTGACTTGAAAACACATCATACAATTAGTCTGAACCGAGTCAGGAGCAAATTTGAAGAAATTATATTTTTAAATGTTGTAAAACCAAAGATATAAGAAGAAAACTGACCAAGTATCTGTACTAAAAATCGTACATGTAAAATTGGTCGTATACATTCGACAGCTGAAAATGACGCGCACGGTTGCATTACGTGCGTTCTCGAATGCAAAATCATACCTCACACACACACTCTCGCCATACCGCGAATGGTCTGTCGTGGGGAGCTAGCCGGCTGAGAGTTTGCAGCGATACCAACGCAGCCGCGGAGCTCCGCAGAGCGCCATTTTAGCGGGACTCGGAAAGGTTCGCGGTGGGTAGGCAGCGGCCTAGCTTTTTGCCCAAACAACGCTAGATCGGCTGCTGGCAAAATGAAAATAACTACGATCGACAACATCGTCGGTTTCTTAACTTTTCAGTGAGATAATTCTGAATTCTAATTGAGACTATATAATAAATTAAATCGACAAAGAAACCTCAGTAGAACTCTTATAACTATACAAAAGCTTGTTTATTTCTTCATTTGACATTTTGTTTTCGACCATTTTTTCGTGCGCGAGTCAATGGAAACTATGTATTACCAAACTTTCAACACGCAAGGAACGGGGAACACTCGCGGACCTCGTAACAAATTTGTTGCAAAAAAAAATTTCAAGGGTGATTTTGAAGCAGTGTAGAATATTGGCGCTGCAATGCGCAGAAATATACTTGAAAGAAACTTAATAAATCATACCTTAATTTTCAGAAAATCGTATTTGTATTAGTGTACCTAGATGTGACTTGTTTATAACTCAGATTTTATGAAGATTTGTCGGGAAAAAATGTCATTTTTTTCAGTTTGGTGGTCATTTCTAGGCTAATATTTCAAAAGTTGCATCAGTAATGGGCCCGATGTTTCTCTTATCGTACTCGCATGTTATTTCTACATATATTAAACATAGGATGGTTAAGGGTAAGACCAGATAACATTATAAAAAAGATATATCCTTCCACTCTCCCATATCCAAGTTTTAGGCTGATTATTGCCGACCCACCGCAGCAAGGCCATTCAGATTTTCGTACGAGCGCAAAGCGCCCTCTAGTGCCCCATGAATGTGCCTATCTTAAGTGGCCGAAAACCGGGTCCTTTACTCTAGTATGACTTACAGACACGCGTAAAATACTTGATTTTCAGATTCAGGTAGCGGGACTGCCGATTACATCGCTAAAATGTGATATTAAAGGATAAATTTTCCATTGCAAATGTGGTTCTTCAGTGACTCTGGCATGTGTGGGATATGTGATATGCTATAATGCAATGTACCATGTGTACCATGCATCCAACGGACCGGCTGAAAACCAGCAACGGACCGATTAGAATCTACCCCCTCCTTTACTCTACTTAATCAAATTTCCTAATTTTTTGCAGAAAGCAAACACAATTCTGTATTATGTGTTATCTTATTACTCACCTCCTGGAAATGATGATCTTGAAAGTAGCTCAAGCAGCTATATCAGTCCAACACTCCAACTGGTGCAAAGCAAAGTTGATCGTTTTCTGCACACATGAGTGGCTGTGTGGGACTGTAGTGTAGATCTGGTTGGTGAAATTCAGTTTCGAGCTGGATCTCTCCTCAATTCTTGCTCTCGAATACTCTTAAAATTCTTCTTTGCTGGTGTAAATCTAATCCTTACCCCCTATACTCTGGGTTTTAAAGGAAGACAAATCTGGCGAAACGGCAAATGACTGAAAAGCTGCTGTAGAATCTGCCGGTAATCTCTCAAACCGGTTTGAATTTGAAAATCAAGTGCATGTTCGCACTCTACCACTAGATGGCAGCAAACACACTAATAATTGTACATTTATTTTGGGGGAAATTGTTACAATTCAATCTTATCGGGTCAGTTCAAGATCATCAAAACAATGGAGTAGTTAGCAAATTCTTTTGCTAATAAGATACCCTTTTACTTGATTCAGATTGAAATAGACAGATAGATCATTTAATTCAAAGATAAAATCAGAATTATCTTAATTAATTAAATGATCATTCAATCAAATTATGCTCCCATATTTCAAAGGGAAAGTCGACTTCTGAGGGCATTTCTTTGAATCATCTTTGAACTAATTTGTATTTACACAAAAAGACTCACTATCAATATCAATTTGTTGAATTTCTTTTAATACTACTGAATGTTTAAAAAAAAACATAATTTGATGGTGGGCAACCATCGAAACATCATTTCCTGGCTAATTTCCTGGGTTTTTAACAGTTTAGGTAGATTGTTTTGAAGGGGTCTCTAAAAGAGTGTAATTTATGACCACCCCCTCCCCGCAAAACTACAGCTATCAATATCATGAAGAAGTATTAAAGAAATCGAAAGAAATTACACAAATATAAAATGGTAAGAGCTAGAAAAAATTAAATATTAGAGATGCCAGGAATATGAGCTACAAAATGACGGAAGTATAGGAATAAATAACTAATTACAGAAGAATGATGGTACATCAATAAAGGAAATGGAAAGGAGCCAACAAAATGACAAATAAACTTAAAAGTAGTTGTACCATGCTGTTGTTGTGGGGTACTATAGGCGCGTATTTCATTCTTTTTTGATAATATTTATGCCATTCATTTTGTTTTTCTTTTTCGTTCACTGTTTGTAAATTTGCACTTTTCATAAATCTCAAGTTTTTTATGATATATTGACAAACAAATGTTGGTAAATGATTTCTAATACAGCTAGTGGAAGAAAGCCCCCAAAGTATAAGAAATTAAAGGCAACTAGCAAAAATCTAATAAATTGTAAAGAAGTATTGATAATATATAAGGTAAATAGCCAGGAAATAATGAAAGATTAAAAACTAGTTCAGAAGTCCAGAAACATAAGTAAAAAATGGGTCAGAAAAATATAAGTCCAGAAACGTACCCAAAAAATAGGAAGAAAATGGGCAGTGAGAACAATCTAAATCCAGAAACATAATAAACAAAATAGGACGACATCTCAAAAGTCGAAAAGAATAGGGACAAAATAGCAAGAAATATGTAGAATCTATAACTATCAAACTACTTATTCATATAGGTTAAGAAGCCTATACCATGGTATATACCGCAGATTGTACTACGGTATTACTGCAGTATGCCGCAGTAGTACCATGGGTACCGCAGATTGTACTGCGAGTACTACGGCAGTACAGTAGTAGTACTGTATTAGTACCATGGGTACCGCAAATTGTGCAATAGTACTAGAGTAATAATGCAGTAGTACCGTAGTAATACTGCAGTAATACCACAGGTACTACAAATACCATTATGTACTACAGGTACTGCAGTAGTACTGCAGTAGTACCGCCGTAGTACTGCAGTAATACTGCAGTAATACCACAGGTATACAAGTACCACACATGTACTACAGGTACTGCAGTACTACTGCAGTATTACTGCAATAGTACCGCAGTAGTACTGCAGTAATACCACAGGTACTACAAGTACCGCATATGTACTACAGATACTGCAGTACTACTGCAGTATTACTGCAATAGTACCGCAGTATTACTGCAGTAATACCGCAGTACTTGCAGTACTTTTTTACAAGGGATGAGTACCACAGGCCACACCTCTGCAGTACCACAGGAATCTGTGTGGGGTTTTACCCCTTGTGGTATTTTCTGTGGTATTACAATATACCATAAAAGTACCACAGCACTGCTGTATGGTAGTTTTGTGGTATAATTTTTCTCTGTGGTATTTCCTATGGTATTTTTAGTACCACATGAGTACCACAGGCTACACCTCTGCAGTACCACAGGAATCTGTGTGGGGTTTTAACCCTTGTGGTATTTTCTGTGGTATTACAATGTACCATACAAGTACCACAGCACTGCTGTGTGGTAGTTTTGTGGTATAATTTTTCTCTGTGGTATTTCCTATGGTATTTTTAGTACCACATGAGTACCACAGGCTACACCTCTGCAGTACCACAGGAATCTGTGTGGGGTTTTAACCCTTGTGGTATTTTCTGTGGTATTACAATGTACCATACAAGTACCACAGCACTGCTGTGTGGTAGTTTTGTGGTATAATTTTTCTCTGTGGTATTTCCTATGGTATTTTTAGTACCACATGAGTACCACAGGCTACACCTCTGCAGTACCACAGGAATCTGTGTGGGGTTTTAACCCGTGTGGTATTTTCTGTGGTATTACAATGTACCATACAAGTACCACAGCACTGCTGTGTGGTATTTTGTGGTATAATTTTTTTCTGTGGTATTTCCTATGGTATTTTTAGTACCACATGAGTACCACAGGCTACACTTCTGCAGTACCACAGGACTTTGTGTGGTACTTCATTATCCCTGTGGTATTTTCTGTGGTATTATGCAGTACCACAGGAATACCACAGGAATACCACACGATATTTTTGTAAGGGGTAGACTGTTTGTTATCCTATTGTGTTTCAAAGTATGCATGTTTCTCTCCCTAAAAACTTGGTTACAAGCAATTGTATCTACGGGCATTAAAGGCACACTGTCCTACTTGTAGCTACTTGCTCCCTCTATATAGAAAACTTCCCAAATCGGTGCCTGTTGGTCCCCCATGATCCTCTTTTTCTTATGTTAAATGAGAGCTGAGTTAATGAGATAGCCACCTGTCACAGTAACCTCGATGGCTCTCTGGGTGGTCTAATCCCTTCTAGCTGCAGTAGTAAAGCCTCCCTTTAACAAACAGGAAATAATTGATAGTCATGTTCGTTGGAAAGTGATTTGAAACAGACCTGGAGAAAGTAGATTATAAATCATGAAAACATGCGTGAGTGAAGATGAGCGGTGTAGCGCTTCACTGGACTACAAAGGCATTATAGGGAAACATCTGCTTAAGCAATGGCACGCTTGACTGGTTTACAATCTGTGGGCTTTTCAATATAGATCCCGTCTGGGGTGCAGACAATGAGAATAAGGCCTTATTATTTGAATCAACAACTTGAGTGTGTGCCTTTCTATGGTACACAATAGCCCCGTGATCCCAAGGACTTTACAGCGTGACTCATATGGGCTACCCTTTCTGGATGTAAGCTTTATTCCTAGACTCCTTTATTCACATAATTCCGTGGCCCACACCTTTGTGCCCTTATTACTCAATGATCACTCATTCTTTATTAAGGGATTAAGAAGAGGGGTTCACATGGTCATAAGTAGGGCCACTGGTGACCCTAATTTGAGGTCATGGATACTGGTAGGTAGACCATGAGAAAAGAGCTTAAAATCGCCAGACACCCTGTTTTAATGATCAACTATCCGATGTATGCACCCCCCCCCCCCTCCCATCCATTACAGCTGATGCTATGCTATGGTTTTACAGGCTCTTGTTAATATTGTTAATGAGTGAAAAGTCTCCTTTAATTTCTCATAGATGAATGAAAATGAAACTGATCTTTAAGTGGATCTTTGGCAAGGGGTTGGATTGTTTGGACTTTGTACTACAGACTGTAGACCTACACTACAGTATTTAGTTTCCTCTCCAGGTCCAGCCTTATAACAGGGCCCATAATTTGTGCCCTTGAACATACACAAGGTACATGATTATAATTTACAAATGCACTTGAATGTATGTATTCAAAAACCAAGTGAAAAAACAGTAAATGTAAACTGGTTTAGAGCCCCTATGTAAAAAGTCGAAGCTGATGCAGATGCATGCCTGTGATTATATTTACTCTTATTTTAATGTTCTTATAAACAGTAATCAATCAACTTGTCATACTTTGTTCTTCTTTGTAACATCCTCTTGATGCATTAATGAATTAAATAGACAATACCAGTATTTGTACATGTCAGGCTTAATTGTCAGCATGTATATTGAGATAGTTGTGTGCTTGATGCTAGGATAGGAGTGTTACATGATATAGTGATACTATACTTCCTTGTTCTGAAGTTCAATGTGGTTTATATGATTCATTGCTGCAACCTAACCTTTAAGTGATGAATTATGGGATTAATTTTAATGCCAATCTGCAACTATGATTGCCAGCAATTCTTGGGCTAAGCTTCTAGCTATTTTTAGCCTGAAGCTGAAGGATGAAATGAATCCTGCAATAAATTTCTGACATTTCATTTGTAGTAATTGAAGGAAACAAGGAATTTTTTTTATATAACTGAATTGGAGACGAAATTAGCCTGTGTGTCTATTGAATAGGCCTATATGTAAGATATTTCAGAACATGAAATGTTGGCTTCATATTTAATTACAACTATATAACATATGAAAGGCCTATATGTGAGATCATAAGCATAATAAGGAAAAAGGGTTGGAGAGGATTATACCCTACAAAATTGCACAGACATGCATGAATTATACACTTTTTAATCACTGTCGTTTCTGATTAATAAGAGTTCTTCAATTATTTGTTTCTACATCTGCAGTTCTTTCTTATAATGCTTCTGCTCAGTCATACAAACTGTTTTGAAGCTTATATTGTAGTGAAATAGTTTAATACAATGGACATGATCATTTAGAGTATTTAGAATATTTATAATGTCAATGATGTATTTTCTTCAGAGATTTAGTATCATTCTACATGTACTTAATATTAGGAGTAGGACTAAATTATCTTTAAAGGTAAAGACCAGTAATGGTCATGCGATTGCATTGTGAAAGAAACGTTGTGGAATCGATCAGAAAAGGTCGATCATCTAGCATCTAGCATCTGCAAGGTTCTGGAATCATCAAAATCTCTCTCACCAGACCATGAGAGAAATAAATTTACCAAATATATGAATTAGTAGGCGGTTTCCCGGCAAATTTTTTATCATCATGTATTAGTCAAAACATATTCTTTCACATGATTGGTAATGAGAGCTTCCATTTCATTTTTTGAAATTGGGGCGTTGCCAATACTGGTCTTTACCTTTAACAGACCTTTCACCCGCCCTACATTTAGCCCATCTCTCTTAGAATTATTTGACTGATAGTGGAACCCTATGGTGTTTAGTATGAAGGGTATGGGTACTGTCAATCAACAGTCAATACATCGGCTCCACTCTGGCTGGTAACTGCTGACAATTGGCAACTTCGCCACTGTCACTAATGAGGGTTTGTTAGCGGTTTGATGAGATCATACCTTCACCTGTCTTATATACAGGCTTCAGGGCAATTTCTGACTCATGATAATATGTTTTTTGAAGTGGCTTTTGTTCACTAGCAAACCCCTTTTGTCTCTGCGGTCTTTGCCGAAGCATCAGCAATGCCCACAACCATTAAATTGAAGAGATACGTGTGTTATACTTCTTTACATATTTTCAAACTTGGGAAGATGAGCAAACTTTTTCATGCAAGTTGCAAGACATTGATTATTGAAGAAACTTTCCATGATAATTTTATTTGATATGACAACCCAAGCCTAAGCTTCAATTCTGGATGAACTTGTGTTGTTCAAGGGCGCGTTCATGCTTCACTTTTTCTGGCCAGAATCAGGCATCTGTTACGCGTTTAGTTTAACACACGGTTGCGTCTTAGCTTACTTTTGTAGAATCACCGAAAAACGGCGATCACGATCGCCGATCGTAAACTCACAAAAAGATGCGTTTACAATTTGTAAACGCGTTTAAATGGGGTCAACGCACTGACCTCTAGTGGGTCTACGTAGCATGCACAGTGAAGGTTTGCGAATCCAGCTGGAAGACCAATTAGGGCCACACAGGGAGAATTGCCTTGAGGAGCCAGAGAAGTTAGCATGAACAGTACACCGTGGAACTGCGATCACGATGAGCGTTTACGATGAGCGTTTCAGATCACTCATTCTACCTTCAAAATCAAGCATGAACGCGCCCCAATATGGGAGAACAACCGCCATTTTGTAATTTAGGGATCACCCAAACCTGAAGATTAGTTCAACAAAATGACAGCCATTAAAATCCAAATAATATGATCAGATAATGTGCTTAAAAATTATGGGGTATTTTTTTCTTCACACAAGCTATTAACACAAACATGATAACCTAGTTAAATTTTCATGGGGACTAATATAAGCCAATTTAAGCCAAGCCAAGTTTAATGTTTGATATTCTTGTGGTTATTATAAACAGAGCTCTGTACTACTAAATCAATCAGACTCTGTAAATAGTTTTAATGTACTGGTATACATAGTGTATATAATGTGTGGGTTACATCATTATTTTGTGTATATATTTCATAACAACATAATTGTTTAAGGTTATTGCAAACCATAGATACATCTTTATGATTCAAAGTTTGTTTACTCTTAGTGATTGATATATTGACGTAAATTATGGTGTATTGAACATAGGGGGAGTGGGGGGGGGGGGGGGGGACCTGGATTAGCTCTTACTATTTATTGGCTCCATGTAACAAATGCATAATAATTGACATGCTGAAATACAATATTCTTGAATGTGTGTGTGTAATAAATGAATTAATGAATGAACAAACAGTGAACTGAGAAAGCAGATGTAGATTGAATCAGTGGGATATATCAAGGAAGTAAATGTTTATGTGAGTAGATCTTATCGAGGGTATGAATTTCAGTTTCACAAGCTAAGAAACCTGGCTCTGAAACAAAAGCTAGGCTTGGTATAAGGGTGGTGTGAGTTTGTTTGATGTATTATTGACCCCTGTTTAGTTGGGTTATTTCTAGGGCAAAGGGAAGTAATTATAAAAAGCATCAAAATTGGAGCGTGGAAGGAAATTTCGCACCATGAGAGAGTGCTGCTTGGACAAATACAGTTTATGGAAGCATTCGCCTTCATACATACTTTTGGGGGATATCTTACATTTATGCCTCGTAATGCCAACTCAATTTTTTTAAATTATGAAATGGGAATATCAATTCTGTAAATTCTGTAATTCTATGGCTACATGAAGGTAGTGAAATAAAAGGCAACCTCTCAAAATTATCATTTGCTGGAATGCTTTCCTTTTTTTTTGAAAAATCTTGCAGTTATATCATCAGTCCACTTCAAGTGACCACCAAATTATGTATTTGCTTTGGTCTACCAAAGTTACATTTTGACCTACAAGTACTTGGACTCTGTATTTAAGACTATCTAGTATTGTGCTGAGATACATGTGTTGATAGATGAGGTAACTAGATGCTAACAAGGTGAAAGTTGGAAACTTGGAACCTGACGTGTCAGGTTTTCAGTGGGAACGCAACCAAAGAACCGTCAACTACAACCACAAGCCCATCTTGAACTAACTGTAACATAAAGCGGATTAACATAATCCTGAATGTGGTGTACTAAGGGATTAATCTTGTCTGAGTGATTAGCTGATAGGATTATAATCCTTGCAGGAAACAGTTATATGGTGAGTAATATAGGATTACATTCATGAGTACATGGTGTACCCTCTCACAGCAAAGTTCTGGATGGTTTCCAATAAAGTGTGTTTAGAAACATAAGTACGGTAAGTAAGAAAGGCTAGATACCAATATACATGTAAATACACGCAGAGTGTCATGGTTCAAAGGAACTCTCTACTATAATAGTACTTATTATCTATTTTTATTTTACATACTTGAGATTTCTTTTATGTTAATCTTGCTCATGTATTCTTGCATTTTCCCCATAGGTTTAATCATAGCATTCTTTGTTGCTTTGTATTCTTGTCCTGATCATGTTAAAATGTTTGGATGTGAAAGTAGTTGAGAAAGAATTAGTAAGCGAGAGCAGGAGATCACGGCGTGTTTGTTTGGGAAGGGGGTCAGGGGGTGTGCATACATTGTAGGATGATAATTAGAAAATAAGGAAGATATAGGATGGGAATTTTCCTTCACGCATGGAAAGTTTTACATCAATATTTATTACCCTCCTTGCTCATGCTATTACATGTCCCTGATGATAGGAAGAAGATCCGTAGGCCTGTCTTCATCAGCTCGAGTTTGCCAAATATCCCGAAGCTCGAAATTGCGTCTCCACCAGACCGATACGCTCATCACAAACTAGCGCGGAAGGGGCGCAAATAAGCCCGCATTTTCCCAAATAGCAGGATATTTTGGAAACAAGACCAAGATTCCTGAGATATTTTCTCAACCAAATATACCGCTAATTGCAACGGCAGGTTGATGAAGGCGATAATTTGAATCGGGATAGTTAAAATGGTGGGTTATTTGGCAAACTCAAGCTGATGAAGATGGGCCTAGTGTGGATTGGTGGAAAGGTGTTGCAGACGGGCAGGATAGGAGGTTTGTTTACAGAATGGAAGCAATCGGAATGACCCTTTCCTCAAATTGATACCAAAGGATAACACTAATACTTCCTCCTGCTTTTTCTATCCCTTAAAAAAATAGACAATTTGTTTGGGTTTTAATTAGCTTTCGCTGATATGACCAGGTCCTGAACTGCGTTCTTACAAAGGCTGGATGAAACAATAATGTTGATGATGGTGATATCGAAGGTAGAAGTTACACCCTCTAATTGTTCCTTCAAAACGGTCACATTAGTTCAATAACTCTTTGACCGATGAACCAGTAGATTAAAGCCCTTTCTATATGCCGTCATCTGCAGCAGTATATGAAGTCCAGAGGAAATCCTTATAAAATGGGTTGATTGTTAGTTCAAGTTGCCCCTTTTATGTTTTCCTTGTAAATGATAAGTACAATGGCCTTTTACTTCCAATTGATACCCCCCTAATAGTGACAACACCAGGCAAGATTGAACAAGAATGCCTTTTCCTCCAATTAAGATTTAGAGGTCCTCCTATGTTCGTTCTGAAAGCTATCTGGGATGAATAAACGTGTTTACTAATTTATTTATTTGTAAGTTTGTTTCTCTACCTAATCCCTGTATTGTTACCAGCCATTTCTTTCACCTTCCATGAATAATGGCATCTCTGTTGATGGAATTCACCTTGCAGACATTTGTTGTTGCTATGTCGGGCAAGCCTATGGTGACAACCTTTAAAAAAATGTATGTCAAGAGAAACTTGGTGATTGCTAACACATTTTAGGTTTTGTTTACATCAGAGGTATAGGTGTCAATTAAGGCTAGGTGATAGCAATATCATATTTCATATTATCACCTAGCCCTAAAGGCTAGACTGGCTCGTAATGGCAATTGACCTAATTTATCCTGTACCAGCATGTTACCATGGATACTATGGAGATAGATGGTGGTGGTACATGTGCAGCGTATATGGGAGGGAGGGTAGGAGGAGTTGAGGAGGCAGGGGGGGGGGGGGAGGGGGGGGGGGGAGGTAGGGAAAGGAAAGAGAGGGAAGGAAAGAGGAAGGGAGATAGAGAGGGAAGGATAGAGGGAAGGATAAAGGGAAGGATAAAGGGATGGAGACAGTGAGGGAGGGAGATGGGAAGCACAAAGGGATTCAGGGAGGTAGGAAAGGAAGGAGGGGTACTCCTTTTTAAGCATGTGCTTGTCTTTTTCTGTTAAGTAAACTGAAGCATCCTGACTTCTAGTAATCATATTCATATCAAGGATATGATGCAGTTGATAACCTACACACGTCCTATCTTGGATGTTCTGCATCCCTGACTTTGATGGGTAACTCTTCCCTGTGTAGACAATCTGAAATAGGAGATATGTGAAGAGTGAGAGGAGGAGGTGGTACTGTCTTTACATGGCTATATTAGAGTCCAAAGGCCTGTCTTCATCGGACCGAAGTTGCAAAATAACCCGCTATTTTCAGACTCTGGATATTTTACTGAAGCTCGAAATTGAGTGTTCACCATAGACTGTTACCTACATGGGCGCAAATTAGCCCGTTATTTCCCAAATAGAGGGTTATTTTGGAAACAAGACCAAGATTTCTCAAAATAATTTCTTGACTAAATAGCCCGCTGATTGCAACTGCGGGCTGACGAGGATGCAAATTAGCTGGCTAATTTGAGATCTGGCTCGTTGAAATAGCGGTTTATTTTGCAACTTCGGATGAAGTCAGGCCTCGATGTGAATGGATTTCCCCCTCCCCCCCCCCTTTTATTTCGCTGAGAGGCAGAAGGGCATTATCTTATCTTATTTTATTTTTAAAATATCCAATCCTTCTTGCTTTTTGCAGCCAGTTTTGTTGTTGAATTGAAGTGCACGCTGGTATTTCCTTGATAAATATATAGATTCTTATCAGACTCTTAGCCCCTGGAGTTTGCAATGAACCGATGCTGTGGATAGCAAATGAGTGCCTCGCGATCATGAGCCCATCCCCTTTCTAAATTACTAATTTAAAATTGATTAGGCTGGGTAGCAACATTACAGAGATATAAGAGCAAGTGCACTGTGACGAGGCGCCCCTCGTTAAGTACTGCCGCTAATTGAAAAAATTAAGTGCTAACTACAATGACATTTAGATTTTCAATATCATTGCTATTTTATGTCTGCAATTTTACAGTGAAAAATGAAAAGAGCCCCCAAAATTTGCATGAGTTCAATGCAAAACAAATTAGAGAGTGTTATTTTCATGCAAGCAAGCTTGAAAAGTAGCCCCTGAAATTTGTTAAGTATTTCCCCCCCTGGATAGATGTAGTTTGAATTTGTTTACTATCAGGAAAAAAAAGTGTGGCTTTACACCTAGGGAGAGGGGGGGGGGGGGGAAGGGGGGGGGGGGAGGAGAGGAGAGAAAGGGGGCAGGGGAGAGAGCAGGCAAATGGCTGAAGGCCTGTATAGAACTGAGAGAGGGACACACACACACACACACACAGAATAAATACACAAGATGAATGGTAGAGGGGATGGTGGGGGGGGGGGGGGGGGGTAGTAAGAGAGAAAGGGTTGAGGGGACATGTGATAATTTCTCACAGAACAGTTATTAACTGTTAGATTGGATGCTATCATGCTTGTCATTTTGAATTTGTATTTTGATATCACATTGTGCTTTAATCCTAATTGAATTCCTTGTTATTACATCTTCGTGGGGAGTGGGGAAGCATTCAATAACATGATGTAGGACAAGCAATGGACTGCTGGATGTGAATAATAGTTTCTTCAGCAACCCGTAATGAGCAGGAAATCCATTCATGTCGTAGGCATTTTACTAGAAAAAGCTCAAGCAAACGGGAAAAATTCATGTGAATTTACTTATTATTGTAGAATAACAAATCTTTCTTCACATAATGTACATGGTGGTGCTTTTTTCAAGAATCAATTATGTGAACGATTATTCTGTGTTTGGTGCTGCAGACTATTTCTCCTGTATGTTTCTATCACAATTTCTTTTCAATCATGTAGATGCCATAACTTATTCCTCTTTTGAATCCAGATTCCCTTCAGTAGATTTGGTAATTTATCACAGCAAAACTGATTCTTAAATCAAATTTAAGAAAAATACAGCCATTTCAATAATTAACGATATTTTACACTGAAGATTATCTAACACAGGCATTATGATTTTGATGTGTATGTGATGTGTATAAGTATGAGCAAAACTGAAATGAAATATAGTACATCAAATATTCACGTTGAGTTATCCCCGAGTGTGTGTGATGAATTCAAAAGGCTGAATGGGAAGGAGATGTTGAATACCCTAGCATTACAGCCCTGTAAATGTCAATCAATGTTTACTTCAGTAAACACAGCAGGGGTGCTTGATTTTATATCTTATTCTACATTTACACTGTTAACAAAAACAATGGTTTTTCTCACGTTCCGGTGTTTCGTTGTTGATAAATACAACAATTAAACTCAAATAAAAAAACCCATCTCTGGAGTGATCTCTTTTAAACTGTTGCAGAAACTTAAGTGGTTTTTGTAGTGTTAAAGCACACTTTCAAAACACTGGTGAATCTTTCGGTTTTTGGTCACGTCACGTGACTCTCCCCCCTTCCGTGCTAAAGCATTTAGGTCAGCGACATGTGGGGCATGCACACAACTCACCCCCAAAACAGAATTATAAAACACTGACAGTATTTCAATGGGTTTTCCAATAGTGTAAATGTAGTAAAAATAACACCAGATGGTTTTTCAAAATGGTTTTTGGGCTGTGTGAATGGGTCTTCATTCTTCCTGGTTCTCGAGACTTATGCTGAAGCGCCTGAATATGACTACAGACTGTGCATGTACACAGGGAAACTTCACTTTTCATATCTCTAGCATATAAGTATTTCCATTTTAATGTCTATAGATGGAAAATTATCATAATGGCAGCAGAACAGGGGTATGGCATCATTTTGTACAAGAATATACGACACTGTGAACATGACTGAAATACAAATTCACACTAATCCCTCCAACTTCAGTTTCTTGCTTTATTCGATCTTGGAATGAAAATACTATGTGCTTTCATTGCCGGTACACAAAAGCAGTTGGAAATGCAAAATTGCAAACTATGGTCTATGGCTTTAAATCCTTATTTTTTAAACAATCTATTTGGGGGAATTAATGTTTCCTTTTTTATGTTAACATGTTGGGTAATCCCTGTACCTTGTATTCAAATCTGACAATGAGGCAAGAATCAAGTTTTTGCTTTTTTGTTCAATCAATATCATTTGTGCAAACATACTTTGTGTACTTTACATACATGTATGCATGAGTCATACCTAGAGGTATTTGTTTAGTCTTAGTGACTCTTTGTATTAGCGAGATTGTTTACATATATGAGCAAGATATCTGACTGTTCCGGTGGTTTCACATGAAGGCTTCAGATTTATGTATTATTTGATTGGAACATGCCTGAAACCCATGAATCATGCGAGTTTCAAAAATATGTGACAGAGTCATTCACATGTGTACAGTGTTGGTGAGCTAGGTTACACACACACAAAAAAAAAAAAAGTTTTTGAATCAAGATTAGAATCTCATCTTTTTCAGGTGGAATCAAGAAGTCCTACCAATGTTTGAGGTGTGGATTAAATCTCATCACAAACTAAAATGAATAACATGGTGATCATGGTGATTTGATAATTGATATGGTCAGTAGAAACGATATGAAGAAAGCATTTGCACATGTATTTTTCAAGTGTGGACTTGGGTGCAAAAGAATTATGACTTGAACTGGAATTCATATCTCACTTTATCTTTGTGTGTAAATTGGCCTGATATCAAAGAAATTACTTGTATGAAAACTTGTTTTTATACAATAGTAGTTTCAATATTGTTCACTCCTTCTCTCTTCTTCCAGTCTACATTGTTTCCTATCTTGAATTTGAGACATTATGGTGTCTTTAAACAAAGCTAACCTTTCTGAACTTCAAGTAAAATATATATGTATGGAAGGGTGCTGTCCTATATATGCTCATACAATAGACATTTCTTTTTAACCATGTGGTGCTAGCACATTTATCCAGTATTTGTATCACAAATTCAATTCATGAGTCGACACATTGTATTTCAACAATAGTGCTCTTTTAGAGTTCTTGCCAATTCACAGTTCATGAACCCATGGATTCCTAGGAGAAAAAGTAGAAAAGTAAGCCCTCTTATTAAAAAATAAAGAATGCGTTATCAATTTTTGGCAGTGTATGCTGTCAATAGGCCATTTTCATAATGTATCAAATTTATTTGTTAAGTGCCTCGTTACAAATTGTTTAATTCACCTTTTAGGAATAATTGTATTTCAATAGTTAAAATTTAATCGCATGTATATTAATTGTAGCTACATGTAGGTAAGACAGATACAATGACTTGTCCTACCTAACAATTGAAATACAAGGCATGTATTATAACAAGGAACGTATAAAGATTTGTGCATTTTAAGTGCACCAAATTTGATTACATTACAAAAATGGCCTATTGCTCTGAAAGGGTAAAGTTACAAAGAGCAATTGATGCATTTTTAATAAGATGCATTAGGCCCATGTAATCAATATCCCAGTAATGCTGCAATTCTTTGCCATTTTTTGCAGGTAATAATGAAGGACAATTTGGTAAAGTCACTAAAAAACATGTATTCTACTAACATAAAAACTGTGTGCAGAGTTGCTAAAAATACTTCTGATAAATCAAAGAAAACGGTTTTGCTTGGTGACAATGGCCCCCTTTAAACCCAAGGATATTCTGTTCTTTTTGTCCCATTCATACAAATGTATGATTGATAACAAGATGCTACAGAGATAAATATGCAAAGCTCTATACTTTTCTCCTTTGTGCGGTAGTAATTTAATTGGCATTCAAGCTCGTAAACTGCAGACATATCTTTTCTCTCATCGTCATGAGTCAGCCGTCTGGAGCAGTAGCCTTAGGACGTATTCCTTTACATTCATCTTCTAAACATGAAGCAGCTACTCTGACAGTAGTCAGGCACACTCCAGTAACAAATTTCTAGTGTTTCATTCATATCCTGCATGTGCATAGATTTGCACCAATAAGTGAAGTGATCTCGTTGCCTGTCGCAACTGGGTCGTGTACGGTGTGAAAAGGAACTTGA